>JARHVA010002991.1:990000-992500 GCA_037957365.1 Torreya grandis
TATAAGTATACATGTGATACAGCCATGATATATCATTCAATAGTCAAATAATAAACAATAGACAATAAAGTACCAGGTTGAAAAAATAACCAAGACCTAAAAAAAATCCTCTTATAAAACACTCAATCTGCACATGAGATTGAAAAAGGGCATTCATCTAAGAGAGCATAGGAGTTACACTCATCTCATTTGCTTCAAACTCAGGAAGGTAGATTAGATATAGATCTGCATTCATAGTTTTGAAACTCCAACTACTTGAAATGTCAAGATAGATTCCACTTCTATTATTTCTCATGTTTCCTTAAATAATTAAAAACTAACTTAAGACTTCACAAGTAAACCAATCATAGTAAAATCAAGGAAAGGCATCAGATTTAATGAAATATAGTTTAGCTCAGAAGGCATTGTTACCACTTACCAATGTGAAGAATTATGACAAATAATCGTGCTTAAATCAACTCACTCATAGTAATTAAATATTAATCAAGAGTTAATGGTTGATCATAGGTATTCTAGGGTCAAAATAATTTATGAGAAGCAATCTAGGGGGAGAGGCTAAGCTCAGCCATTTACTAGCCCCAAATGTTTACACATATAAACCAATTTTAAAAGAAATATGGTTGAGAAATTTATACTATTTAGAGGTGATGTAAATAACATAACCCAAATCAAGGAACACATAAATGTACACATAATTGACCCCATAGGCCAAAATGAAAACATTTTTATCTGGCCTCTGATCATAGCCATATATTTATAAATGAGAGAGGTTATAAATTTGAATCAAGGAAGTTAATTTCCCCCATAACTAACAAATGATTCCATCTTAAAAATCTCTAGAAATATATAGAGGTTGACTCATTGAATTAAATTAAACTAGCAAGGAAGAGATATTGTATATATTTATATAATTTTGGCCATTTCCAACAAGAGACAATAAACCACCAAGTGTTTTTAGATGAATGAAATCTAAATAGAATTGATCATATCAAAACCCCAATAATATATGTTTTAGATTTTTATGTATTCAATTTTCCCATCCATCAGAGAATTAATTTAGGTTGATTAATATCTTCAGCCCTACTTATATATGAGTTATGATGATTTGATAAAAACCATGTTTTAACAAAATTTTAAAATAATACCCAAATTGGGTGCAACCCTATGGCTTATTCTAACAATAATTTTCTAGTAATAAAAACACTTAAAACCCACAAAAACAACTTAAACTAACATCTAAGGAGTACCAAAATAATAAAATTCCAAGGTAGGGTAAAACATAGCTAAATTGATTCATTGATATAAGTACTTAAATTTAAGAATTTGAATCAATTCAAACCACATAATGTTATATACAATAGATATAAATAATTTTATGGGTTATATGGGAATGGTTTTATTAATTGCATCAAATCCCACTTAGATAATAAATAGTAGTTCTATAATTTTTCCATAACAAAATTTGGGTAACTTACATAAATTTGTGTATGGATAGTGTTGAATTCCCCTTAATTCTACTGTCCCCCTAATTTTGCATTCTTTCCCCATGTCATGGAGGACTCAGGCTATTCATAGCCATTATGTCTTTCTTCCCCATCTCCATGCCTATGGAAAAAATGCCATGCCCCCCCTCATAATTAAGGTATTTTATTCTTAGTCAAACCCTTATGATATTCCCTTGGAAGGGGTGCCATGTTGGGTGATTTCTAAAAGATAGAGGTAAGCAAAAGAAGCCTAGGAATCATCCATGCCCTAAATTATTTTTCTCAACAACCTGATGCTTTTCCCAAGTCACCAAGTCAAAAATAGAAATAATAATGTCCATAAAAAAATGAAACAAGCTAAGTCCAATTAGTAATAATTCCATGTTAGGACTTTAAAGATCCCAAGGATAAAATAATTTAGTAGAGTTGCATCCCAAGAACCATGTCATAATTTTGGATTTTCAAAAAATTGAAATAAATCTTTGATATTATTAGGGAACTAATAATTAATGATCATGCCAAACTTAAAAAATTTAAGTCATGCCCCTTAATCAACATTCCAATCTTTGGCTTTGTAATGAATAATCCATGATATATTTTAGGAAGTGAAAATAATGTTTATTTAAAATTTAAATAATAATTACTATGCTTAACATAAAACCACGTTATAAGGATTCATGCCAAATTTTGGCTTTTTAATGAAATTAATATATGTCCATGGTAGGCTAAGAAGTCAAAATAAATGTTCACATTAAAAATTAAAACAAGTTTAAGCCATGTTACCCACCAAAACACCAAACATAGCTTTACTATGGAATGCTAAAATTGTGATACTCTAAGGAAGGTCAATGGACCAAATGACAAGATATTCATTCAATAAATTTATAAAATGTGTCAATCTTAGGTATAAAATGCCAATACTAAGCTTACATTTTAGAGAGATAAATATAAATAAAATATGTGTAGAAAGATAAATAATCTAAGATGCATTAATACAAAAAATATCCATTTTAATA
>JARHVA010002991.1:995000-1102500 GCA_037957365.1 Torreya grandis
CTTTCCTCTTATGATACTCCTACTTCTCTCCCTTCTTCCTTCTTTTCCTCTCTGTTATCTCCTTTTCTCTCCTATTGTGTCCCCCTTTTTTATCTTTTCTTTTCTTTCTTTTTGCATAAATTATGAGTTTTCTTTAAAGCTTGTCTTTTCTCTCTTTTTTAAATATTAATATTCTTTCCTATCTATGATTCACTCTCCTCCATCCTTTTTCATTCCTATGACACTTTAATTTTTTTCCTTTTTAAGATCACCATTCTTTTCTTCTACTTTCTTTGTGCTTTTGTGTTTTTATTTATTTTATTTCCTTTTCCTATTTATATATTTTCTAAGCATAAAAAAAATACAATTGTTTTATTTCACTACCAACTTATAAATTCTAACATCAAAATTTTAATAGTAACCAAACCAATATATAAAGTCTATTATATTATTTTGATCAAAATGATAAATAACACATTACTATTCAAATCTGAATTATAATAATGTAATCATTATTATCACTATACTATCTAGGTTATCAATGTCTTTTTGTCATCTATTACATCACATGATGATATTCTTGATATAATAAACATAAATGACTAAAGTTCTCAACTATTAATAATACAAGTGAGTTAGTATACATATGGTAGTACCAACACAAATCATGTAATTTTACATTTTTGAAAACATTAACAATTATGAATACAATGACATGACATAAATTCACAATAACATTCACAACATAATCGCATGAGATTAATTCACCTAAACATAAATCTAAACTAACACACACACATGCATAAAACATTATCTAAATGCAAATAATCATCAAAAATATATTAATAATAACCATTTAAACTATGCATATAATATGTATTATCTAATGTGTTGTGTGCATTGGTTCTAGCCATTCCTCTTTCATCCCCCAACACCTTCATCTATGTCACCCTATCTGATGATGCTCTCCCTCCATCATGTTGTGAGGTATGAATCTCTCATGAATCTAACTCATGATAGGATGGTAGTTAGTCCATACATTATGACATATATATGACAAAATATTGCTAAAATAATACATCAACATAATCACAATGTAAATAATATACACTACAACTAACTCATAACAATGTCATCATGAAATAAAAGAAACATACAATTATCTCATAACATCATATGACATATAGCTTAACCAAATAATAATCAAATCAAATCACCAACTATAAATATCCATAGATAATAAGTAGGTTTACTTAGCAAGAAAATGGGATGTAACATCCTTCCAACTTAAAGTTCATCATCATCTCGATGACACTTACTTAAACATAAATTCTAAATTAAAAAAAACATTATTTAGCAAAAAAAACATAGTATAAAGCATCAAATCAAGAAAATAAATGTGGAAATAGCATTTAGAACTCATCATAGTCATCCCAATTAACATTATCCTTAGATTATTGGTCCCACAAGACCTTTCATTGTGACATATCTCTATTACGCAAATGAAATTTGTAGGTGTCAATTACTCTGATTGGTTCTACCATGACAACCCTAGGGTCCAAAACCTACAAATAATTCCAATGCAATATATGTGAAGGATCAGCTACATAGTTTTTAAAATAATAAACATGGAATATATTATGAAATAGAGCTAATATTTGTGGAAACACAAGCTTATACACTATAGAATTGACCACTTCTAACACCTCGAAGGGTCCCACATATATCAGTGATAATTTTGATGACTTTATGAATTTAATATTAAACCATAATCACATGAAATAATTATAAAGGACAAAAATAAATGAATAGGGAGTGTTTTTCAAAGCTTCCTATCCCATCTGCACACATCTCTAACCTAGAGAGTGTTTTTCACATTCTTGAGAAAAGTGTTTAGAGAACCTAGCAAGAACTATGTTTATAAGTCAATACCATTGCTACTCCACATAGTTCTTGATAATTATGACATGTCAATACTGTCATTACTCCATGTATCTCCTAAAAAATATGATGATGAACAGGAACTATAAATAGTACATTTTCAATGTATATAAAATTAAGGAGTAAACATTCTTTAGTATATATGTGCATGACCATACGACTAAATTTGAAAAGTCCCCCTTGCCAAATCCTAGATTTGACAAGCTCCCCTTGTTAGATCCAAAATAAATAACTACCAAGTCAATGTGAGACTAAATAGGATCCACTCCCATCTCTTAGTACTCACATTCCTAATTCACCACTTATCCCTTAGGTCTCCATGATCTAATGACCTCCAAAATGTGCACATGGATTTATGAATAAAAAATCCATACTAACCAACCCTAGAGTGTAATGATATACATTAAATAATTCAAAACATATCAATATCCATCATAATAAAATCATGCAAACAATCATTAATTACCTTAATTTATTGTTATCCAAACATAACTATTATCAAATTTTACAGCTTAACCCATCTTTGTTATATTCATAGTTAGGAGGAAATAGTACTAAAATTAACATGACAAACAAAGGCTAAGGATTACACTATCCTTGAAAAATTATTAAAGGAACAAGTGAGACAATTCCTCCCCACTTGCTCAGCTAGTTACATAACAAGTTATTATCTCAACCCCTTAGGCTAACAAGATATTCTACATATCTTCATCCATATTCTCTCTAGGAAGAATGTACGTAAATGACTTATCAAAACAACATTTTTTAAGGAAGATGAGAATAATAAAAATCTAATCAAGGGTGAATCATAACATAATGATTATAATTGGCTTATAAATCCTAATCTATAACCAATATAAATTCAAGGTTCACCACTCCACATGGTCAAAGTTCACAAGTTTAGATAAAGTAGCACTATAAAGAGTAACTCTAAAAATCCACAAATGTAAAATAGTGAATTGACATCTCAACAACAAAACTCTTAAATAACCTCATATGGTATGAATAAAACATTAAAACCCAAGTTGCCAAAATAACTAAACACTTACCAAACCTATAAGTATAGTATCTTAACTTGTTTTCACAAGTAGAAGGAAAAATATTAACCATATAGATGCAATAATCCATTCTACTCCTAAAATTCCTCTATTTACAACAAGTATAGGACTCTATCCCACAAACTCTAGGGAATATTATCAAAATAACCTTTTAGAAACAACTTTCTGACTAAGGGAATACTTAATCAACATCATAAAAATATGAATCCACTTAGTGGGCTTATAATGATGTTAAAGGAGGGTGAGGGAGTAATAACTCACCTCTATGTTATCTATGTGAGATGACAGCTCTTCCTAATCCATATAAACGTATGGGTTGTTGATCCATGAATAAAATCCTAACACATAGGAATCTTCAACAAATATAACAACACTCCTTAAGGATAATTCCCACTAAACTCATCTCTATGTTATCTATGTGAGATGATAGCTCTTCCTAATCCATATAAACATATGGGGTGTTGAACCATGAATAAAATCCTAACACATAGGAATCTTCAATAAATATAACAACACTCCACTACAAGGATAATTCCCACTGCACTAGGTGGTGCCAATCCATAAGCAATATTTTAGAATTCCATCCCCTAGGATTAATGTATATAAGACAAAAAAACTCTATCTAAATGCACATATTCTTAAGTGAGAAGCATCCCATGTTTTTTAGACACTCAAAAAACAAAACATAAGTGGTAGAGGTGACTTGATTACCAAGTAAGAATGTAATCATTCTCAAGGTGTTCAATCTATGTAATCAAAAATACTGTAGGAATCTCTTGTTCGTGACTCATGAACTATGCTATGATCTCACCTACCCAAACATCATATACAAACATCACCATTGAGACACTTGATAGACCAAATTTTTAAGAACTCTAAGATGGTACGAGTTCTCTTAAGGGTACACACTCAATGTACCCCACAACATTTCATGGAATCACCTATCAATCTTTGTTACTTCATAAAATAGGTCACACATGATTATGCCTTATCCTTTCCAAAATTCCTTTCTATTATCTTGATGGTCCACACATTTGATGATTCAATTAAATAGGTTATTAGGAAAATCAGACCTAAGATCTTTAATAGAGGCTATTTGAGAAAGAATTCCTACCTATAAAAGGAGGAAATACCTTTCTCAAGGAGTCAAAATATAGAATACACTCCTAAGAGATTAAGTTTTTTTTAAAATCAAAAGTATAATTCATCCACATACATAAACATAATTCCAATAATCATGGATGTTTATTGCCTATAATAGTCATCAAGCCATACATGAGGATCTACTAAATCTTATTACTCCAATCATGGTGAAGCATGATTATGCACTAAGGCACTATAATTCTAAAATACACTTCACTTAACCAGTATAATACAACATGTCACTAGGTTCTTCATAGATGGGTACAACATGTCCTATCTAATGATCAAATAAAACATAGTCTCATTTATGTATATATCAAATAAATTACTAATTTATTGACCATGGAGTAGTTTTGAATCTATAAATACTTCTCCATCTTAGTTAACCATGCTTCAACTTCATCACCCAAAATAGTTCCATTGAATTTAGGTGGATTCACTTTTTTCATATCTCTATCCAACTCCATAGCTACCTATGATCTTGCATCTTGAGTGTTTTCCTACTTATAAAAATTATCTTCAAATTAATCCTTTTGTTCTTCCTCTTCATGGCCATGAACTTCCTTCTCTAGGGCTGAAATTTGATCCCTAGTTTTGTTCATGGTTGTGAGAATCTGATCCAAATTTTGTGCTTTCTCAACAGTAAATCAATTAGGATCAAATGGAGGGTTCTCATTGACATGTAAAGGACCATATTTGGATACTCTAGATTTTTCCATTATAATTTTTTATAAACATAAGGATATGAAAATATTAGTGTAATCATTAGGTCTTAGAGTTCAAGCCATAACTCTGATACCATATGTAACATCCCCACTGGGATCTTCCAAGAATATGTTATCTTTTTTAACTTAATCAATGTATTATTTCATTATATTTCAATATGAGAATCTAATTAGTGATACAAATAAATCACTCAAGTAAGATAAATATAAAATAATCATGTTACATCTATCCATCACTGATAACTATCATCATATGAAACACATCATGACTGAATATATAAATTAATTATAGATTTCCAGCCATGGTTGGTACAAACATGTAGTCAGTGTTGTCATGGTAAAATAAGTAAATAATTACATCTCATCAAAATAATGTCTTGGTAGTAATAATTAAAATATAATTTACAATATGCAAGGCTCCATGGAGCATGAATTCCCCAAACTCTAGTACCTATGATAATCTCAAGTTTCATCTCAAAAGAAGTACTATTATGGGGAAGGGGAGAATAGTTCAAGAACTTTTCCACACCAACCACAAACCATAGATCCCCCAAAAAATATTCCATCATGGAATGGCCCTCCCTTCATGGATGAGTAGATAGTGACCGTGAAAAAATCCAAAGATACAAGTTTTTACTCGTCTGTTGTATGATTTCTAAGAACATGAAATGTACCATAAAAAATATATTCTAACATGATATCAAAAAAACATGTAAATCATACATGTGAAATTAAAATGTCTAACTAACATTAATTTGGAAAAAAAATTCAATAGTTATTGATCTCTAGGATAAGTCAAATTTATACAAGCCACTTGATCAAATTACTTTCATTTGGCATTGGTGATACTAATAAGCTAGTTAAATCCATCTCTCTACATAATTAGTACTAGCAATGTGAGATTTGGTTAATATAAATATAGCCAATAGATTCATATAGATTAATTCTTAATAGTAGTCATAAAACATGCTAAACATAAAAATAATCAAAAAGCATACATTTAATCCATCAAATATATGAATGAATCTCAAGAATATTATTTATCACATAAATAATAAGTAAGCAAGTATAGTTTATACCAATCAAGTATAATCCATTTTTATACCGCATAATCTAATTTCCATAAGTAGAATTAAATAGATATTATATTCTATGTCAATCAATAATATCACAATCCAACATTTCCATGTATACACTACTCAATTTCAATAGATAGTCATAATAAATAAAGTTTTAATTTTCATGAAAATATAATATTTCATTTAAACATGTTACATCTTTAGGAGGATGTAGGCATATATAAATAGTTTCCCATTCTTCAATAATTTATAACTTAGTTTTACCAATCAAAATAACTATAAATCATAGTCACACATCATGCACTATTATATGTTATATATGTATTATCACTTGTACATATTAATATACTCATACTATGTACCACACCCAAGTTTTCATTATTGTATGTATATATATACCAATAGTCATTTATTATTATAATCAAGGTATTTGTAAGATTTCAACAACCATTACATTAGTGAATCATCAAGATATTAATATAAAATAATTAATATAGTCAATAGACCTTTTTATATGAATATTACACTCTCATTATTTACTGTTAGTTTTCAAAATAAGGTTGTAGACCCCAAAAATCCACACATGATAGTTCTAAATTTAACAATTTCCCTAGACCACCTTAGAACCCCCTTGGGCCCAACCTTGGCCTCTCAACCACAAACCAAACCTTACCCACCTAACTCTAGTCAAATTGACCTAATGGCTAAACCCACCTTTTTAACTCAAATTAACCTTGACCCTCAACTATCGATGGTCACCCTAGGCATCGATGGTCAAGTTCCACCATCTAAACTAGTAAACATCAACTTAAACTCTGACTTGCTTTTTTATAATTATCCGATTTAATTCATGTGTGATCTAATGAATGCATGAGTTATATTTAGATAGTAATTTGAACCTCTTGTTAACATATTGTTTAACCTCTCCTTCCTTCATATAAAGAGAGTGGAGGAGAGGGTGAAGAGAGGATCCATAATCAATCAATCATCTCATACCTATAAAGATATTTTATATCCAGAGTTTATTTTTTAGGTGTTCTTCTAGAAATTCAATGATCCATCCATCATAATAGAGATCTAGATTATTATCATCCATCGGCCAACAACCAAGTATCATTAATCTATTGAAATTTCTTTAGGCTCTACTATCTCAACCATTCATCTGATCAACCACCAAAAAACTAAGTATCTATTTTAATTATTAAATCACTTTGCTTGTACTTTAAAATCAACCCAATCAAAGCCAATTTCTTAGAATCCCATTTTGAAACCCCATCCAAACAACATTTTATTACCCATACCCAACCTATAGTAACCATCGATGGTCACTCTAACCACCGATGGTCTATCCTAACCACTAATGGTTACCCCAAATACCAACAGTCACCTCAACTATCGATGGTCACCTTAATCACTGATAGTCACTATGGCACAAAATAATATCAATTTATTTTCATCCACTTACCCTCAACCAAATCTAATTTTCTTTATCTCTATCTATTCATAGAGACCCAACCTATCTTCTGAACCACACCCAACCTATTTAGCATTAGTATTGACTTTCTTATTACTATAATTAGTTTATTTATCAAGCATTTCTTGTACTTAATTTTAAAATCTTTTATGATTTATGAAAGTGTTTTATCTTTCAATTTTTAAACTTAATTATTAAAAAAAACATGGATTGATAGCCCCTGAGGAAGTTTTGGTTTCCCAAATCTAACTAGTGCTATAAAATCTACCCAACTATCTATCTAACCAACCATTTGCTTTAGTGATTTCTTATCTACTAGTCATTCCTCCCAAGCCAAAGAAGATCTCTCTACAATCATATGATCAATGCATGCACAACTAATAGGTTTTTCTACCATACCCGTATCTATTTTATTTCTTCTTCATTTCTTGGAATATGAGCTAAATTATTTCAAACATTCTTGTATGTCTGGTGGGACCCTTGAGTATCTACTTGGGTTAATTTTTTAAACTACATACTATTCTCTTTATTTAGTTCTCATAAATGAAATTAAAATTTCTTTTGGGTTTCAAATCAACTACATACACTGGTTGCTTGTAAGTTTAGCTCACTTAGTTAAAGTGAATAAAATTAATTTGATCATAGAACTACTTGTATCACACACATAAACCAAACCACCTACATCAATAAAACATAAAAAAAATAACTAAGGCCAACTAAGATTTCATCACCTCATAGTCACCTTACCCTTTCTTGGTGATTCTACTTAGAGGTCATTACCAAGGGGAGAACCAAATTAGCTCTCTAGTTGAGTATAAACTTTGGAAATTGGTTTCTATAAAAGCAATCAACCTCTAATTAAAATTCACCACATAAGGCATTTACAAAGTTCTTTTACGTGTTTATACCCTACAATAGTCTATATATTTTTCTATAGTTTCAATTCCATTAACCTATTTTATATAAAACTATTATGCTTCAAATACATTATTAGTCTCTACATCTTAGAGTTCAAAACATATCTAAAACATAGACTTAGGCTCCACATAGCTTACATATATGTATATCTTCATAATTTTGAATGTCAACTTATACTAATGTTATATATATATATATAAAATTAGTCAATCACTAATATAATGTTAATATAATATTATAATATAAATGTTTATTATCGTTACTATTTATACAAATTCTTGTTAAAACTAGGCACAATCCGGCTATTTTTTTTATGAATCTTTCACATGATATTTATTGGATTATTTCAAATATTTATGCTCTTCATATGATTTTTGGCCATAGAATACTAGGAATGATCTGGTTTATTTTATAAAATCATGTAAAAAATTCAAATAGATGATATTGGGTGATTTCAATACCCCTATTAGTGTAGGAGAGAAGAAAGGGGGTGTTTAATACTTCTCAAATAGTATGGAAAATCTAGCTGAGTTCATTATTATTAATGGTCTATTTGATATCAAGATTATAGGATCCCCTTTCACCTATTTGAATAATATGATTGGTAATAATCTTATTCAAATGATATTGGATCATGTTCTCATCTCCCTTGATTAGTTTAGTATACATGATTTCTGCTTATCTTTGCTTCCCAAAATAGGCTCAAATCATAATCTATTTGTGATAAACATTTTAACAAGATTAAAAATTTAGAAAACTCCTTTTTATATTTGATCATATGTGGTTCTCTTACCTAGAGTTTCCAATAAGAATAAAAGAGTGGTGAAATGTGAATGCTACAAGAATAACTATGTTTAAATTTGCTCAAAAGTTAAAAAATGTTAAGAATAAAATATGTGTTTTGAATCATGAAGTATTTATCATTATATTCCTCCAAAAAGAGGATATAAAATAAAATTCTATTATTATTTAATATTTTATTATCTCCCAAGGCCTCAACGAGCATATCCTTCATTAGGAGCAGGAGCTAGAGGTAGATTTTCATTCCATTCTTGACCAAGAGGAGTCTTTTTGGAGACAAAAATCAATGGATATTTGGTTTAAGGAGGGATATTATAACACAAAATATTTTAATTTAACTATGCTCAAGAATATAAGTCATAAATAAATTACTAAAATATTTGATGAGAATGGCTCCCTACATACCAATCTTATTGCCATTAAAGAAAAAGTTGTGAGCTTCTTCAAAGATCTTTTTTCTCCCAACTTGGTTCTTGACAGAGACTTGACAAAAGACTTTATAAAACTCATAAAAATTCAATTAAAATAAACAAATAAATAAATTATTTAAATAATTAATTTTGAATTTTATGTTATTATTTTGGTTTTTGTATTTTTGTTTTATTATTAATTTATATTTTATAAGTTGTGCATTTTTAATATGGAACTTATACTAACAATTTATCATTTTAACATAACTAAAAACATGTATAATCCCAAAATTCATAAAATTTATAACTTTAATCTTAATTATAATTCATTAAATAGTTATTATTTTTGACATATCTATATTTTTTTTTATTTTTAATTTTTTATGCTCTCTTTTCTTCCTTTTTTGATTGTACTCCCCTTCTCCCCCACTTTTTGGTCTCACAAGGACATCACTAAGCTTTAATGTTATATATATAGGAATTTTTTGTTCTACAATATCAAATAATAATTTCTCATACCTTGATGATGGTTCATGGAGTGTGAACTAAAATGTCAGTCAAAAAAATACAACACAATTTTTTCCAAAAAATTCACTAACTAAAATACTTTCTTCAGTATGTCCCTACTCTTATTACTAATAATGATAATGATAGCATGTTGAATTATGTTATCGAAGATAAAATTGAGGTAGTGGTTTTATTTATGAACAAGGATAAAGCATCGAGTCCATATGGCTTTTTTCTAAAATTATTGGGATATTATTAAGTAAGATTTATGTGTTGTGGTGGATTAATTTTTTTCATCTAGAAAAATTCTTAGAGATTTTAATAATGCCTTTATAAATCTCATTCCCAAGAAGAAGGGACCTCTAAATTCAAATATTTTAGGCCTATCAACATGTGTAATTATGTCTACAAAATATTTATGAAGGTTCTAGCATTGAGGATTCAACTAATTTTGAATAAAATCATGTCTTCTAATCAAGGGGGATATGTCTCAGGGAGACAAATCTAGGATTGTATTTTCGTAGTTCATCAGATGGAACACTCCATGGTTTAAAGTAAATAATTAGGTATTATCTTTAAAATTGATATGGCCAAAGCTTATGATAGAGTTGGCTGGGGTTTGTTAGATTTAGTTTTAAAGAAATTTGGTTTTCATAAGCATTTAAGAAGGTTGATTTAAAATAGTATTTCAATGACCATATTTTCTATAATTATTAATGATTCCCCCATTGAAGTTTTTGGAAGTGATCATGGTATCAGATAGGGTGACCCTTTATTTCCATTTTTTTTCATTATAATGGCATATTCTCTTAATTGGAACCTTCTAAATGTGCTTACACAAGGTATCTTGAATGTTTTTAAACTAGCCTCTTGTGCTCAACCATATATTTACCAATAATTTATAAATGATATTATTTTTTATTCTACTTAGGTTAGAGAGGCCAAATAATTAAATTTTAATCTAGATAGGTATGTGGTTGTCTCTAAGAAATTGATTAACTACTCGAAAATTGATTTATTTTTTGTGAATACTTTAGGTCTTCATCAAAGAAAAATTTCTCATATTCTAAATTTCTAGATCAAGGATCTTCCCTCAATATATTTAGGCATGTTTTTGTTTAGAGGGAGAATGAAGGCTAAATTTTGGTACCCCTGATTGAGAGGTTTCAAAGTAATCTTTCTAGTTAGAAAGGACCCTTCTTTCTTAGTCAAGAAAAGTTTTTCTCATTAAAAGTGTGTTACAAAGCCTCCCTATCTACATTATGTCCCTTTTCAAAATTCCCAAGGTTATTTAGAAACAAATGACAAATTAAAAAAATGGTTATTATGGATAGGAGTGGAGGATATCCACAAATTCCTTTTAGTGGCATGGGATAAGGTCTACATATTGAAATCATTTGGAATGTTTAGTATTATAAATTTTTCCTTTATGAATAAGGAATTAGTCATGAAAATTTGTTGGAGGTTATTGAATGAACATAATATTTGAGTGAACATTTTATTTTCCAAAATATTTGCTATAAAACATCTATTTTCTTCCTAGCCAAGGCTAACTTTATCAAAATATTAGCAATTTCAAATTTATTTTCCAAGAATAGGGATACTATATTAAAGGGATGTGAGTGGTAATTGGGAAATAGTAAAAAAATTATATTTTGTAAGGATCCTTAGATTCTAAATCACTCCCTGGAGACTCTTAAACTGTGGCATCAAATTATCCATCCTATCTCACTTGTTTCATTAGATATGGTGGAATATTACATTCAAGTTTTTAATGGTAGGAAAATATGGAAATGTCTAACTCTTGACAATCCTAATGTTGCTTCAGCTAACACTATTTCAAATCTTAATTTCATCCTCAATGGTAATTATATCACAAATCTTTAGAGGGAGGATGAACTAGTTTGGATCGATTCAGTGGATGGGAACTATCATGTCAATTTTGGTTATTTTAAGATTCAAATTTTGATACAGATGGGTAATTATTTGGTTCAAGTTTGGAATTAAAATATTATTTCTAAAATCAACATCTTCATGTGGTTGTGTGTTCAAAAAAACATTTTGATGATGGATAATCTAAGTAAAAGAGGCCTTATTGTGGTTAATAGATGTTTAGTATGTGAGGATGACTTGGAATCTATTTATCACATTTTATTTGATTATGCATATAATTTCCATATTTAGAGATTTATATTAAAAAAATTCAATGTTTCTTATATTCTCCATCCATCTAATATGGAGGATTGGTAAGTTTGCTTGTGTCACTTTGTCAACCAAGAACTCAAGGAGCTTTGGCATCTAGCTTTCCCTCATCTTCTATGGGGTATTTAGAAGGATTGAAAGAATAAGATATTTTGGGAAAAGAAAATCCCCTTCTTAAGAGTGTTTTATAAGATCTTTTCCATTTTATTTGAAAACATAAAAAATATTAAATGGGGAAAAAGGCTTCCCTTTTTTCCATTTGAGGAAACTATTGATAAGTAGTGGCAACTCAACCTTGAGAATATGCCTCTGCCACTAGTAGATCCTAATATTGCTTTGAGGAGAATTGTGAGATGATTGGCTCCCAAACCTAGTTGGGTAAATTTAATTTTTATAGATCATCTAAAGGGAAGCCTAGATTTTTAGGAGGTCAAGAGTTTTTAGGAAAATCAGAGAGAGTTTATCACTTCTTATGAAGGAAGTATGGGATTCCAAACTAATCATTTCTCATAATCATTAGCATCCTTATGGGGGGTTCAGGTGGCTCTTAAGTTGGGTTGTAAAAATATCTAAATTGAGGGGTATTATCTCAATATTATAATATTTATCAACAAAAATAATGTGGTTACCTATTCCATATTACATATTATAGAGGAAATAACTCACTTAAGCAATTGATTCATGAAGGTTATCTTTCAACATATTTACATAGAAGGTAGTATGATAGTTGACTCCTTTTCCAATAGAGGGGTAGAGCCTAATGAGTTTAAAAATTAGAAAAATTTGGAGGGTTAACCTAATAATATCAATGATATCATCATCAAAGATAAACATAACATCATAACCCCAATCATGAAGGTGTGGGATTTATTATCAGGGTTGGCATGACATGACCTTCGTTGATAAGGGTGAGTACCTTATGTGAAGTACTAATGAGGCATTTAATAATAAAAAGAAATAGTATAATATTTCCCATTATTACTTGGTTATAAAAATCATTAAGAATTCAAATGCCATTGTCATTCATGGTTTAAATAACTTGCTTTCCCTTCAATCATAACTTCGGGAAAGTTTGCTAATAGGTGTTCTACCATAGGGACAACTGAATAAAGTGGAACCCATGAAATTGAATCATATCAGAAAGAATCCAATGATTTGGTAAATTTTACACACATAGGGTATCACCAATTACATTTATCACATATATGGATATGATGTGTATCTCTCACGTTAATTTTCTAAGAATTAGGTTGATAGGTTGGGCAACATCTGTAATGTTTCAGTAGAAATCACTGAGGAACTTATCTATAGGGTTAGAGGGCACAAGCTTGAAGATAATAAGTATATAAGGTTAACTAAAAACATTGATTAGGATAAGAATAAATTTTTTATTGGTGGTAAGAGTCTCATAACTTTTTATGGTGGATTTAAAAGGGAGGATTTCTTGATTCCTTTCGATGATGTGGCTGAGCAGGTTATCAGGTATGTTACCCTTGATGAGTGATACAAGGTTTTACATTACTACCATCTTCCATTACTTAAATAAATTTTTAAAAATATCCCCATTTTCATTCTATTTTATATTATTGACTCATTAGAGCATTATGTCAATGATGTTCAATTGGAAAATAAAATGGAACTGATGCATCAAGTGGTAATTTTTATTATCTACAAGTTTTTCTAGGCCTAGAACCTTGTTCCCCAATATCCCATTGCTGAGAAGAAGTAAAATAACCTTTATATTATTGGGCCTTATAAAATAAGTCTAAAAATTAGTTATAATCCTAAACCTATGAAGGCTAAGGTCCTATTCTCACCTCATAGTAGGGTAGATTATAGGGAAGTGCACACATTAAATGATCAGTCCTTTCAAGACCCACATTTAGTGATTGATCTAGAGTATAATACTATTAAAAAGAGAGACAGGCATCCTATAAATTAAATTTATATATCCATTAAGGTTAATTCACATTTCCTTGGGGAAGGGGAGAAGGAAAATGTTTTGGAAAGCATGTTTATTAACAAATATGTTGGTGTTAAGACTGGTGATCCCTAACCTAATGTTCAATCCCACTTTGATCTTACCTCTATGAAGGATGTGGATAAGAATAGAAGAAGCCTAAAATAGTTTGAGGATGAAGTGAACCTACATAAATATTCCTTTCATGGTTTATTAAGGATCACACTTGCCTGAAGTAGGACATTAACAATATCAATAAGATGGATGGTATTTTTTGCACAAGGGAGAAAGAAGTGGAAATGTTGACTCAAATTGAGCTTCTCACTAATACAATTACCATGATATAAATGGATAACAAAGAGATAAGGTATAATCTCAATCTCCTTTTAACTTTAAGCAAGGTTATGGTTTAAAATTTTATGCAAAGTATGGAAGGTTTATCTATGTTTTTTAATAATGAAAAAGACAATGAGGATGGTACCATGGCCAAGAAGAAGCCAAAAGGGGTCACTGATAAGAATGAGAAGCACAAGCTAGTTAGTGGCCTAGATGAGAAATTTTAGTGGCCTAGATGAGAAATTTTAGAGTATGACTGAGGAGTTATCCAAGGCATATGAGGAATGGAAGAAAATGCATAGTTAGTTCTCTTTGGATTTCTCTACTTTCTAATGAAGGTTTCATGTCAGTTGTTTCTCTATTGTGTTTATCCTATTTTGTTCTTATGGATATTTATTTACTTATAATGTTTGTTGATCCTTTGTTTTATGTTCTTGGCCATGGTGTTGGTCCTTTTTTATAGGTAGGGTCCTTATAAAACTATTTTTTACCTTCAATAAAAACATTATGCATATAATAGAGTCATATATTTACATTATTATATTCTAAACCATTCAAGGTCATTACATGATTTAACATCATTATGGTTATGTTGCAATAACTTATTACAACTAAACTATTATAATACCATTGCCATATATCATGTACCTTGTGATATTAATGTTAATAGATATTTAAAGCTTACATAGTCTATTTAATAAAAAGAATCCTTTTCGGAAGAAACTATGTCACATTTAGATTATCTATGTGTTTCAGATCAACTACTATGATCCTTCATTAGGAAAGAAAAGTTAAACATTTAAATATGAAAAAAATTCTTCCAAAAAAGATTTTTTATATTAATGTTATTAAAAATATTAGTGATAATGTAAAGTATATGACAATATAAGATTAGAATTTATATATATATATATATATATATATATACACACATTCATATATATACTCAAAGTGTGATGAGAATGGATTTTTGTGTGAATGCATACCATCCATCTTATATTTATCAATATATACATTCATTCCATCATGTAACATCCATTATGCTAAGTTAAATTACCATTATATTATGTTAAGCAAACTTAATCAATGTATTTTTTAAGCTAAGTTAAGTTTTTATGAGGTACATTTATAGGGATATAAAAAAATTATTAACAATATGATTAAACATAACTCTATAGTAATTACAAAATACCACATGTATCAATTTATAGCATGGTACAATAAGGCAGAGGTTGGACTTTTATTAGACTTATATTCTAACACTACTTGTTTTATAGTTTGAACATCATGTAGTTTAATTTACTACTAGGTTCAATATTTTATTCAAAACCAATAAATTCATCACTAGAGATATATATGGCATCAGGAGAAAAGAGCTACCTAGAATATATGGTATGCTTATATGCTAACAACATCAAGAAAGTAAATATGGTTATAAATGTTTACTAATCCTTTGTATGATTTTATAATCATGTATGTGGCTATTATATGATCACTTTTCTAGGATTTAATTGATGTAATACACACACATGCGTGTGCACGCACGCACACACACATGTGCGCATGCACACACACACACACACACACACACACACACACACACACACACACACACACACACACACACACACACACACACACACACACACACACACACACACACACACACACACACACACACACACACACATGGTCAGCTTATATGAATCATCATTTTTCTTTCCTACATAATTTGTTATTTATTGTAGATTACTTATTTGGATAAGCATTATATGCCACTTATGTTGGGGTTAGTTTCACATTAAGTGAATTTATGTATTTATGGGAAAGGTAAAATAGTATATTAGTATTTATCGAGAGGTAAATAGTAATAAGTTGTTAGTAATTAGTAAGTGGTTAATCAAAATATTGTTATATATAAATATATTACAATAGATTATTATATTTTTAATAGTTATAACAATATATCATATTTAGCAGTGTGCTTAGTGTGATAGATTTTGGGTGAGAAAACAAAGGAGAAAATATAGGAATATGGTTCCTATAAATATGTAACATGTCTTAGAATGATTTATCTAGATTAATCAGAATAGAGAGCAATATATTTGTGTGATGAAATCAAAATTCTCTGTACACTCATTAATTTTCTTGTTCGACTCCCCTCTAATTCCCAATAGTGGTATCAGAGTATGAAATATTTGTAATGGATCTATGAGATATTATGTGGGGAAGAGCCATATGAGTTTTTAGCTAACCCAGCTAATAGAGAAGAATATTTTGAGAAGAATTAGTAATGAAAAAAATAGTTTTAGAATTTGTTTTTATGATCAAAGAAATTACTATAATTTTAAATAGATCTGAAACTAGATTCACATTTTTTGAATTAATTTAACTTTGTATTTAAAAATATCTTCACACATAGTTTTTATATTCCATGGAATCATTGCACTTTTATGCCTTACATCACTAATTCATGTCACTACTATCACATCAGATTACACTCCATGTTATCTCTAGATAGGTTTTGGTTTACATCTAGGATGAGTATTGAATGTGATCTTATCTCTGTCAGTTATTGGCATGTGGTTCTATTCATAGCTCATTCAATTTGAATTTGCATATAGTTGTGTAGTTCTATAGCATCTAATTTGGAATTGAGATTTGAACTGATAACCTACATTGAACAAATTTCCTTTTACACCATGAGGATTACATCTACATTCCAATCTAAATTGTCATACAACTCAACCACAGTTACAATGGCCTACTCTTTCTCTTAAATCATTGTTTCAACTTGATTCTACATACATGGTGAAGCCATACAAAACCCACAATATTAATTTGAGTTCCTTTTATAATACATCAATTTCAATTTATATATCTTATAGATTAATCTTGTATGTTACATCATGTTATTTGTCATTATAGATATTATATCGTATAGCAAGTAAACTAATAAATGCTATTATAATAGTATTCATTTCATTAAATCAAGTCTATTTATCATATGATTTTATTTTGAAGTTTTTAAAACCTATAGTTTTATTTTTTTTCTATGTTTATTTATTAAATTTCATTTGGTTTAATGTATAGATATTTGGATTAGACTTGAGTCATTTGAGTCAAGTCATTGTTTTAAGATTACATGTCAGTTTTGTCTATGTTAAATTATTTTCTAGGCAAGTAATTGTTATTTATGTTCATAAAAGTTGAAACATTTCATTTAAATTGTTTGAGTCTAAGTTTTTTTTAAATGTATAATTTTATTTTTATGCCTACTTGTGTTTGGGATTTAAGTTGGTTAGCAATTGTTTTTAGTAAAGTGTCAATTCAATCAAAGTTTAAAAAGTCTAAATTTATCAAAAGTGTCAAGTTTAGAATTAGAGTCATTTTTAGGTGAAATATAAATGGATACATTTTTATGCATACACGACATCTGGTGAGCATGTTAGTATTATGGGGGGAACCCCATTTTAGTTAAAATGATATGTAGTTGAGCTTCATCAAGATTTTCATTGAATGAGTAGCTTCATACACTAGAGGCTAGAGGATACACAACGGATGTAAGTCTTTCAGAAACCTCTCATTAGTAACCAATGATGGGGCCACACTAATGATGTGGTAACATTTTATGGTGTGTTATTTTCAGTTGCGTGAATTTCAATTTTTTTAGTGTGGTAGTTACATTTGTTTTTTAACATGTGTGAAAAATAATAATAATGGTACCTATTCACTTTTGATATTCCCATGTAACCTTTTTATATATTTACATTGGAGAATATTGATATAAAAATAATTTTAGTAATCATGATGAAAGGATAGTGGTAAACCTATGAAAAACATTCTATAAGGTTAGTGGTGAACCTGAGAAAACCATTCTATAAGGTTAGTGGTGAACCTAAGAAAACCATTTTTTAAGGTTACTGGTGAACCTATGAAAACCATTTCAAAAAGTTATTGGTGAACCTAGAAAACCAATTGTAGATGATTATAAAGGAATAGATGTGTGATGGCACATGTATGTAGAGAAGATCATGAATACATGGAGGTAGAACACACTACAATCAGAAAATGAGATATATTATACCATGTGAAAACTAGGGAGGGAATGTTATGGTTAGTTTTCACATTGAGTGAATTTAGGTATTTATAGGAAAAGTAAATTAGTATTTACCAAGAGCTAAATAGTAATAGGTTGTTAGTAATTAATAAGTGGTTAATCAAAATATTGCTATATATAACAATATTATGATAGAATATTATATTGTTGATATATTTTTAATAGTTATAACAATATATCATATTTAGTGGTGTGCGTAGTGTGAGAGATTTTAGGTGAGAAAACAAAGGAGAGACTATATGAATATGATTCTTATAAATATTTAACATGTCCTAGAATGATTTATTCAAATTATTTAGAATAAAGAGCAATATAATTATGTGATGAAATCAAAATTCTTTGTGCATTGATTAATTTTCTTGTTCGTCTCTCCTCCAATTCCCAATAGCTTATGTATTCATAATTTCCTAGTTTAATATATAGATTTAATACATCTATAATGTTGGAATAATATATGCACAATTTATTATAGGTTATGGGCATATCTAATAGATTATATTATATTGGATCAGTTTGATAGCATATATTATAATATATAAGTATTATACAATTATACCATTGATATATATATATATATATATATATATATATATATATATATATATATGTATGTATGTGTGTGTGTGTGTGTGTGTGTGTGTGTATATATATATATATGTATGTATATATATATATATATATATATATATATATATATGTATGTATGTATATATATATATGTATATATATATATATGTATATATATATATATATATATATATATATGTATATGTATATGTATATGTATACACACACACACACATGTATACATGTGTGTGTGTGTGTGTGTGTGTGTGTGTGTGTGTGTGTGTGTGTGTCTATATGTATATATATAGATGTATATACATACATACATACATACATACATATATATATATATATATATATATATATATATATAGTTTAATATATATATCCATTGATATATATAAATCATCTTAGATATAGAACATAAGTCATTGTGTATATTTAATAAAATCCCTATATATATTAATCACTCATTTTTTATAGATTTGTTTAAATAAACTCACTATTTTTGGAAGTCATTGGCTTACAAAATATATACATATCTAATGAATATAACATGTTGATCACTGTATAAGAATTTTTTATTACATGAAAGCATGGAAATAAAATATGTACAGATCACCTACCTTATAGAAACTTCCTGACTAAAATGGCACAATAGGATCTATTCCACCCTTCACCTTGATATTCATATTTCTCTTTCCTCTTATGCTACTCCTTCCACTTCTCTTCCTTCTTCCTTCTCCTCTTTGTTATCTCCTTTTCTCTCCTATTGTACCACCTTATTTAATCTTTTATTTTATTTTCTTTTGCATAAATTATGATTTTTATTTAAATCTTGTCATTTCTCTTATTTTTTAAATCTTACTATTCATTTATATCTACTCTTCACTCTCCTCCTTCCTTTTTCATGCCTATGACACTTTAAGTTTTTCATATTTAAGCTTGCCATTTTTTTTATTTTACTTTCTTTGTGTTTTTATTTATTTTATTTCCTTTTCCTATTTATATATTTTATAATTATAATAAAATACAATTACTTTATTTCATTACTGACTTAGAAATGCTAACATAAATTTTTTAATAGTAACTAAACTAATATATAAAGTCTAGTATATTATTTTGTCCAAAATGGTAAATAACACATTACTATTCAAATCTGAATTATAATAATGTAATCCTTGTTATCACTAAATTATCTAGGTTATCTATGTATTTTTTTCATCTTTTACATCACATAATGATATTACTAATATCATAAAGATAACCAACTAAAGTTCTCAACCATTACTAAGACAAGCAAGTTAGTCTATATATGGTAGTACCAACACAATTCATGCAACTTTACATTTTCAAAAGCATTAACAATCATGACTACAATGACACAACATAAATGCACATGAAAATTCACAATGTAATCACATGATATTAATTCACTTAAGCATAAATCTAAACTAACACACACATATTCATAAACAATTATCTAAATGCAAACAATCATAAAAAAATGTACTAACACTAACCATTCAGATATATGCATATAATATGTACTATATAACATGGTGTGTGCATGGGTTCTAGCGATTCCTCTATCATCCCCCAACACCTCCATCTACATCACCCTCTCTAATAATACACTCCTTATATAATGATTTGAGGGATGAATCTTTCTTGTGTTCAACTCACACCAAGAAGGTATTTAATCCATAACATTATGACATATATTCACAAAATACTACTAAAATAACAAATCAATATAATCATATTGTGAATAATATACACTACAACTAACTCATAGAAATGTCATCATGAAATCAAAGCAATATACAACTATCCCATTATATCATATGACTTATAACTTAATCAAATCAAATCACCAACTATAAATATATATGGATAATCTAATAAGTTTACTTAGCAAGAAATTGGGATGCAAAAACATCCATAACTAGCGATTTAAAAAGAATTTAGATATCAAATAAGAATTCAAGTGAGGTACTAGGAGAGATGATTAAATTTAAGATGATATACCAACCCCCTCTACATCCAATGAGGAGATGTATATATTATTTTTCATATCATAGAATGCATGGGAACCACACCAATTCGTGTTTATCACTGAAAAGGAAAATACAATAGATATTGGATACATATGACTCAAATAGTGACACATTATCCATAAAACATACAATAACACATATATAAATTCAAAAAGTGTTAAATTTAGAAGTAATAAAAAAATGATTACCAAAATATAGCATAGAACAAAAAAAGGTTCACAAATCACAATCAAAGTAAGAAATAATACAACAAGCATAGGTAAAGTAATCAAAAGATGAAAATCTACCGCTCTAAAAAGAGGCTCAACTTTCAAAGAAGTATGGGTTTGGTTTAAAATATCTAAAATAGTTTGATTATCATGGTCAAGGTTTTTGAAATTAGGCCCAAGGCATCACTTATCCTATTCTAATAGTTGATAAGGTTGATCAACAAAGTTTGGGATTTAGTGAACATCCTAAAACACATAATTCATAGATACAGTTTGTCAAGGCACAATATCTAGATACATAGGACATGTTATGGAAAGAGAAAGAACTTAAGATGTAAATTCAAAATCATGCTAAAATAACAAGCATTATTAAAAAAGGATTTCTATTAAAAGATCCTCCATAACATCATATGTCTACAATAAACATAGTTTCAAAGGGAAAATCATAATTAATCTTACAAAGCACAATTCAAAAAGGTCAAATCCAAAGTATGAGGCAATTCCTTCTAGTATTTAAAGTTATTATGATTCCATTGATGAATAATACTTAGATTCATACTGCAATACCATTTAACTACAACATAACATTCACACTACACAAGATATTACCATTCCTATTTTTGACATAAGACATAATGATAGTGAGTCTCCCATGAGATTCATCACTTAGTATTGTTCCTCCCTTCTTGTACATACTTTCATTATTTATTGATCCTTATATTAGTTTCATTTTCATATTTCTTATACATAACTTATATCTAAAAAATAAAAATAAAATGCAATACTTCAAAAATATAAAAACATTCAAATAATTACTCAGAAACACAAAATTACAGATTATATGCATTACTATGTTTACATTTCTTATATTTTCTATACACTACATATGCTAGATATCTTAGTATAATTAGTTTTATCATACATACAGGCTTCACTTTCACTTATTCTTATTGAGTTCTTATATATTTCTATAGGACTCAAGTCCACTACACTAATCTATAATTGCTATAATCTGCTAACTAGGGGCATATACACCGATACATGGGTCTTCACTTGACACATTTGCCAAAATGGGGCATCATATACATAGTTGAGATTACCAATTTTTATATTTATATAATCTACATCCCATGTTTAACATTATTATATCTTGATATTGATCATGCTACTATTACTCATATTATTTACTAAATATTACTACTTTAGACTTATCATATATATCCTAGATCTTACACATATTTTTATTACATATTCATGCATAATTTATTTTCTAGATTTCCTAATTTAGACTTGATTGTATATCTATGCTTCTTATATCCAAGGCCATTTAAATATAACATTACTCTTTGGCTCTATGCCACTTCTATTTCACAATATGTATGCTTTGGATATGTTCCCATGTCCTTGTGTGTACCTTATTGATTGTGTATCCATATATTTGAACATGTACTTATATGTGGCTCTAAGCCAAATTGATTGTTTCTTGTATATGTATAAATTTGAACATGCCATTTTATGTCTTGTTTTTCATATATTTAATGATGTGCCCATGTCCCTTATATTGTTCCCCATTGGCCTAGTTTATGTACCTCATGTGGTTTGTATGTATGTTTTCTTATATGCATCATTTCCATGATACTTGTATTTACATGTTACAAACACCAATTTTTTATGCCATGAGGGGCCTCATGCATCTACCCTTTCTACTTGGGTGCCATGATGGATATCATGCCCCATCCCCCTATGTAGCTACATAGTTGTTACTTAGATTTATTATTACATACATTGATTACATATTTATTGACACCATTTTGAATGATAAATATGATATACATCTTACATCACATGCTTTTAATTAAATCATATTACATTCTAATGTTATGTGTGCACATTATATTGTATTATCACACAAATATCATTTATGTTATGACTAACACTTTTTAAAAATATTTTTATTTTGAGGATAGTTCTTGCACATGTTTAAAAACTTCCCTAAAAAGAGGGGTCATTCACATGGGGTTTTCATACAGATCAGTCTCTTAAATTAAAATCATAGTAATTTTTTTAGCACACATGCTTAATTATAACTAATCAGACACAAGTAAACATAGAAGGAAAATAATGACCCAAACAAAAATATAATTGAACATAAATCAAACTATAAGGGCACTAGTGTTGGATGTTTTTCTATGATGTCTCCAATGTGACCAAGGTTATTGATGAGGTCTCATGTGAGTTAGATTGACAATGACAAAGTGTGTTTCAATGTGCTTCAGTTCTATTGCACTTTTTTTTCAAAGTTTATCTTAGATAGGAAATTTATGGATGAGATTGATGATATAGACATATTTCATAGACCATATGGTTGTTTTGATTTTTATAATGCTTATGTAAGTGAATGTAATTAATTACAGTAGTCAATTGAGTGTCTATGTTCAAGTAGTCATCTTGATAGATATAACTAAGTGAGTATATCTATGAAATTATATTTCACACATGTGAAGGTTTAAAGATTATATTGATATATTTATGGATTAAAATAAGTGATTACATCATGTGGTTAAAATTTTATGTCATTAGGTGGAGCATAACAAAAGTTATTAAGGTACAAAGTTGGCCTTCTAAGTAGAAGTTTACTAAGTTCCCATATTTAGCCAAATTTATAAGAAGAGATTTATGGCTAGCATTTAATCAGATCAAAAATATAAAAAAAACATTCTTATATGACTCAATAATGATCCTACATAGTGTATTGAGTCAAATATTCAAGATGATGTGCATTGGTGACAAGTGTCACAATCTCCAAAGCTTTGACAGAAGATCAATGGTCAGTGGGTGCTCATAGAGATAGAGATAAATAATGAGAATTTAATCATGAAGTAATAGATCAAAAATGAATATTAAATCAATAAGTCAAATAATGATAATATTTAATGTATAAATATCAAGTGGTACAAGTTCATTGACTGAACAATACATGGTATGTAGAAGACACGCAGACTTGCCAAGTGGTACAATCACGGGAGCTCACATTGAATATAAAAAGTGCATGTTGAAAAATAAATATAGAGATACTCAGAAGAGATAAATAGTGTGTATTTTTACATAGTATATAAGAATCATGATATTATTTTAAGGTGATTTATGTTTAACATGTGCTCAGTGACCGTTGGAATTTGAATATTCAAATTCATGAAGGAAAACTAGTGCACAGTTTTTAAGCTATATATTTTGATCCAGGATGAATTTATTGATGTAGTTAAAATTAAAATTAAAGTTGTATAGGACTCCAAGGTTCATACATTGAATCAATTTATAATGTTTCAATTATCATAAAATTAAATTTATTGAGCTCCAAATTTGATTTTGTGTTTCACCATGCTCTACAAGTGATCCAAGAAGCATAATTGAGTTGTTCTTTATAGTATTTTGATGTTTATAGATGAACTAAATATTGAAAAGTATTTTATACTCCATGAATAATATTTTAATGTATTTTTTGTGTTTTATTATTCCATTTTTATTGTTAAAAAAGGCTTATATATTGACTATGTTTATTGAATACACTGGCAAATTGAGTGACCATGTTGTAGGAGTAAGTTGGAAGAGTTCTAAGTAGAATTAAAGAAGAAAATGAGTATGGAAATTATTTATAAGTCTCAAAGGATTTTAAGAAGGAAATTTTTGTTATGATATTCCCCTAATAATTTATATAGATTCAAAATAGCTTGATCTCCAAAGTTGATTATGTGTTTGGCCATGCTCTGCAAGTGATGTAAGAAAGATAGTCGAGTTGTTCTTAAAAGTATTTTGATTTTTCTAGATGAAATAACTATTGGAGAGTGTTTTATACTCCATTAATACTATACATATGGATTATTAATGTTTTATAAATCCATTTTTAGTGTGGACAAAGGATTAGATATTGACTATGATTATTAAATGCACTAACAGATTGAGTGGCCATGTTGTTGGAGTAAGTTGGAAGAGTTCTAAGTAGAATTGAAGAAGAAAATGAGTATGTAAATGTTGTATAAGTATAAAATGATTTTAATAAGTAATTATTTGTCATGATATACCCCTGATCAATTACAAAGATTCAAAATAGCTTTACTATATTTTAACTGTATATGACTAGTCTGAGTGGTCATTTTGAGAGAGTTGAATTGAGTACTTAGAACCTGAGTGAAGGTATCCAATGGACATGGAATTGTTTCATAGGTCATGTATGATATATTTATGAATTATTTTGAGTGGATTTTTTGTATAATTTTTTTTATGCTTTAGTTCTATATGATACATGTTTTGTTTATAAGGGCCTCAAGAGAAAGGAGACCTAATTGATAGGTTCAAGTGTTGAGTTGATGTTATAGGTGGCATGGAACCATATGAGAGTAATAAATTATATAATGGAGATATTTTTTATGTTTTCAAAAAATTGGTAAAGTGTGAAATGGGTAATAGGTTTCCATGAGACCTATGAGGGCTACTAAAGCCTAATTGAAAGGTGTAGTTGATTAAGTATGACCCATGGATTTTATGTCTGACCTATGAGGATGGTTTTGAGATTTGTGTTAGAGTGATAAAATTATTAAGGGGTAATACAAGTATTATGGTTGACCTAGAAGATAATAGTCATGAAGACTCTATAAATAGTGAAAGCAAAGTTGTTGTTTTCTAGACTTGAGCTTGAAGAGTTGAGCTATTGTGAGTGTGTGTTTTGAGAAAAATATTTGTGATGGTCATGAGATATATGTGAATGTATTTATAGGTATATAAGAGTTTACATTTATTACCTTTTTTTCATAATTCTATTGTTGAATTGATAGGTTTGATGCATGAGAACAAGCAAAGGTGTGTAGTTTGATCCAAAAGGTGGTTTTAAATGCCTTGCTTGTGTGTGCATGTTTGAATGAGTGAAGAGGATTGAAGGAGATTATTTTTTAGGGTTTGTCCATTAGATTTATAACAAATAAATATTTTTTGAGTTTTTATTTTCATATATTTTGTGTTGGTGCTCAAAATCTTAGGCAAGTTGGTGCTTGTCATCTTCAGGGGTTGGTGCTCCTTGTGAAGTGGGTGCTCCATTAAAGTTTGTTGTTTTTAATAATCTTATAAGATAATCTGTCCTTGTGTTTACAATATTGAGAGTGTGTTTTCTCCCCCAAGAGGGTTTCCCACATATATCTTGTGTTATCTTTCTTTTCTTTCATGTTCATTTCTATGAGTGGGTTATTTGCTTCTTGATTATTCATAGTGTATGATTAAAGGTTTGAAATATTTATATTGAAATTTTGAAATATCTTGATTAATTAATTCACCCCCCCATATTAGTGATTATACCTCTAATAATTGGTATTATAGTAGGACCTTCTATACAATGTTAACCACTTGAAGATAATCTTAGGTACAATGACAAGTTCTCAAGGTTTCTCTACTAAGAAAGCTTCATTATTCAATGGATCTAATTATGATTTCTAGTGTGGAAAAAAGAAGACCTACATCATGTCCATGTCATTTAACACTTGAAAATCTATTTTGGATGGTTATTCCATGCTACCTACTCCTCTAACTAGTGCTACAGACAAGAAGTTGAGTGAAAAAAAATCAAAGCTATGAATGTTATCATTTGAGGTCTTTCTGAGGTTGAGTTCACCAAGGTAATCCATTACCAATCTACCAAGGATATTTGGGACAAATTACAGATCATATATGAAGGATTTTCAAAATTCAAGTTAGCCAAACTAAAAACATATTGAAGGCAATTTGAAAGTCTCAAAATGAAGGGAGAAGATACTATGGCTTCCTATCTTATAAGATTTGATGAGGTAGTGAAAATGATCAAATGCATGGGAGAGGTTATTGAAGATGACATTATATACAAAAGGTATTAAGGTCTTTCACTTTAAAATTTGATTCAAAAGTTTTTTCTATAGAAGAAAGTCATGATCTCACCAAAATGAAGATGGATGAATTATAAGGAATTCCTTTTTCCTATGAGATGAGAGTTAATGAGGACAAACCACCAAAGAAAGAAGAAAATTTAAATGCAAAACAGAAGCTAAACAAGATGTTCCAAGGTAATAAGGCCAAGGATGATGAGATTTTTGGAATTGATGATGATGAACTAATAGCTTTGTTAACAAGAAAACTAAAAATAGGTTATAGAAAGTTTAAGGGTAAACTTCCCTTCAAATGTTTCAATTGTTGAGAGATAGGTTAATATTCCAATAAGTGTCCTCATAAGCATAAGGTAAATGATAATTAAGAACAAGAATAAGATCATGATAATGACAAGAAGAAATTTAGGTCTGATAAGATCAAGAACAATTTCAAAAGATATAATAGCCAAAAGAAGTTTTACAAAGACAACATATTCTCTACACCAGAGGACATTGTAACTCATCTAATGAGAATGATGGCAATTATTATAAAAATTATCATGAAGATGATGGTTCTACTAAAGATGAAGCTCTCTTCATGATTGAGGAAGTTAGCTTCTCATATCAAGAAGAATCTACATGGTTTGGAGGTGGTTTAGGTAATATAGATGATGAAGAAGACAAGGTAAATGGTGAGATTGAGTTGATGAATACCCTTTAAGATCTAGAGATTGAGAAGAAGAAAACTAAGAATTCAAAGTCTCAAATAAAGGACTATAAAGAGAAATTTAGTGTGTTTGAGGAAAGAATAAATGAAGACACTAAGGGGTATGAAGATATAGGCAAGCATCTTAGTTGTCAATTGGAAATCCTATTTACAAGCCTAAAAGATAAATAAGTTGAGTGTTCAAGGTATATTATTGAAAATGAGTCATTAAAATTTGAATTAGAAAATACATCTAGCAAGATGAAGTCATATGTGATGTTTGAAAATATCTCAATTGATCTAGACAACATTCTTAATAGTCAAAAGCATGCTAGTGATACAAATGGACTTGGTTACAAAGAAGAACAAGAGAATGCAAACTAAGACAAGATAAAAACCAATGTGAATAATGACAATCAGACCTTGAAGATCAATCATTAGTCAAGGAATGAAGGTGTTGGCAGAATGAGGACAAATTAGATTAGAAAACCAAATTTCATGAGGTATACAAATTTAAATGGTTACTAATACACTTGAAATCAATTCAGACATAAGGCTAAAGAGTACAAAAGACCTTCCAAGAATGAGTTTTCTTGGAACTATGAATGAAATCATCAACCAAGTGATATGAGTCAAAGTGAGTGATATAGTTATCATGACTTGAGACACATTTATATATTTTTTCTAAATTAGGTAAGACAAGATGAGTTAACTTCAAGAAGAATGGTTTGATACAAATGTGAGAAGAGTTGTCACAATGCTAGGTTCTGAAAGCAAAGACCATCAATTCAAAATAAGTTAAATTAGATTCTAGAGTGTAAAAAGGAAGGTAATTAAAATATGGAAACTAAAAGTGGAAAATATGTGCCATGACTACTATATAGGTCTAAGTGGACTATTTTCCATGGTAGGTAATGCTATAGAGGTTGAAGAGAATTAGTAGATCTCATTGTTTGCTCATTTTAGCAATGAAGAGCATACTAGTGAACATCTTGATGTTGATGAGCATGTTTCCTATGAGGAATATCAGTTGATAATTTCAAGTGTTGATGCTTTGAAGTATGAGACTCATACTTCAAGTGAAAAGGTATGCCAAAAATATTTATTTTCTCCATGTATTATCAATAACACAAAAGAAGAATATTGTTGTGGATGAGTTGTTGATTATGTTAAGCCTAAAAATAAGAAAAAAACTATCAGTATCAAATGACCAAGGAGGAAAAGGAATATGAGGAGTTGTGGGAAAATATGGGGTTCACATTGTTCTATGAAATTGTGGGTTATAGTGTCTTTATCTAGGATTTAAATAAAGACTTGACAATAAGAAGAAGCATGGTGGATGCTAGTTGAGCTTTGGTTAATGTTGCATGTCAAGAAAGATATTTTGAAAATGTGCTTAGATATGGGGAGCAATGAGTTCTATGTAAACTAATCCAAAGTGTTGTAATGGAATGTTTCAAAAGATATTTTCAAGAACAGTGATCCTAAATTTAAAGTTTTAGTCAATATTTGATGGATGATCTAGTTGGTCAATATGGTGAAGAATGAAGTTGTGTATGCTATTTTTGTAAGCAGGGAATGGAAGTTTCAAGTGTCTAATCAAGGATGATGAGTTTTCAAAATATTTTATTGTAGACAAGGACTAAAGACAAGGTTGATATGGAGGATGATGAGTATCTGTTATCATATTGTTGGTATCATGGATAAGGTCTTAGAGCTATGTATATGATAAGTTGTGTCTACTATGGAGTTCACATTGTTTTAAAGATTGGATAGTTCCATAAGAATGTTTTTGAAAAGGTTATAAACCATGATGAATTATAAAGGATAAAAGGGTAATTATTTTGAGATCCTTATAAGATTTATTTATATCTAATTTAATTTTTTAAGTTGATCTAATGAATATCTGAGATCTATTGATTTTTCTATAAGAGTTTTTAACTAAGGTATGGATATATTTGAAGAGTTGTTAGTAGACCTAGCTCATTAATAAGACTTGTTGAATATGTCATGATCCAATTGAAGCATGGAGTTAAGGGGATCTAACTCAAATAGTTTGAAAGGCCTGAAGTGTTGTGTATGATGTGAAGGGGAGCATATGTGAGATGTTTATGTCCTTATATAAGTGTGAATATGTCTGCTACAAGTTGTGAATTTAAGAAGATTGACATGATGACTTAATCAAACCAAGTCATGCATTTTGAAAAAATATTGAATATTTATGCATGAGAAAAGAGAGATTGTGAGTTCTATAGGTAGATAGGTCCAAGGATCAGAAATTTCCAATTGCATACTAGTGTTTGTATGACATAAGATGGATCATGATGTTAGGAGGAGCTTTTTAAGCTCTGTAAGTATTTTATCAGGATCTAGGTTTGGAGAACTATGTAGTAGTATTAGAGAGAAAGTATGGAGGTAATTATGTTGATTCATCATTATTAGAAATGGTCTGAAGATTCTCAAAGGGGTGTGTAATCTTAGGTGACTTAGGAGGATTCCCTATTAATATTTTCAAGGTAAGTTCATGCAGCTTTTGATATTCATATATGTCCTGTCTTCATAAAAGCTATGTATGATCAAAGAAGAATGTAGTCATGGGGCATGTTTGAGAATATAAGGTAGAAGAGGTATGAAAAATGTTAGGAAGAGTCTATATCATATCTTATATGTGGTCCATTCTTATTATTGGTTCTTGAAGTCTTTTCAATTCTATAGGATCAAAAGTTGAGCCCATTTTATCATTGTGTTAAAGGGGGAGAAAGTGATTGAAGAGATAGACATAGTCTATGCATAATATTTCTATTGGTGTTGAAATAAATTATAAGGGGGGATATTTTTGTATTCTTGTCTATGATGTCTCTAAGTTGACCAAGGTTGTTGATGAGGTGTCATGTGTGTTATATTGATAATGACAAAGTGTGCTTCAATGTGCTTTAATGTTCCTACATTGGTTCTTTAGTGTTTGTATTAGATAAGTAGTTAATGGATGAGATTGATGATATTGAAATAGTTTAGAGACACTATGGGACGTTATTAGTGCTTATTATTCTTATGTAAGTGAACATAATTCATCATAGTCAATTGAGTGTATATGTTCAAGTAGTCATCATGATAGATATAGTTGAGTGAGTAGATTGATGATGTTATATTTCACATGTGTTAATGTTTCAAGAGAATATTGATACATGGATGTATTAACCTATGTTATTAGATAATGTGGTTCAAATTTCATGTCATGAGGTTGAGCATAGAAAATGTTATTAAGGTACAAAGTTGGTCTTCTAAGCAGAAGTTTACTAAGTTCCCATACTTAGCCAAATTTTGAAGAAGAGGTATAAGGATAGAATTTAATCATAAAATATATATAATAAAAATAATTTAATATAAATGGATAATTATCATATATATTTTATTAAGTTAAACAATCAAGATGACATGCACTGGTTAGAAGTGTCACAATCTTGGAAGGTTTGACAAAATATCAATGATAAGCAAGTGCTTATATAGATAGAGATAAATGATATGGTGAGAGTTAATTTAATAAGTATAAGTATTATTATGTTACATTAATAAATACCAAGTGGCATAGTTTCATTGAATAAATGGTATAGGGTCGATAAAAGGCATGCAGAGCTGCCAAGTGGCCCAATCACGAGAGCTCAGATCGAAGATCAATGATGAATGTTGCAAGATAAATATTGAGCTAATCAAAGGAGATCAACGGTGAATATTTTTCCATATTTTATAAGAATCATGACATGAGGTTAAGGTGATATATGTTTAACATTTTCTCAGTGACCATTGGAATTTGAATAATAAAATTCACAAGAAAAAAACTAGTGCATAGTTTTTAAGCTATATCGTTTGATCCAAGATGAATTTATTGATTCAGTAAAAATAAATGGAATATAATTATAATTTTTAAATTCTTGTAAATTTAAATTTATTTGGCTTAAAAGTTAACTATGTGTTTTACCATGCTCTATATGTGATCCAAGAAAGATAATTGAGATGTTCTTTATAGTACTTTGATGTTTCTAGATGAGCTAACTATTGAAGAGATTTGTAGACTCCATGAATACTATATTTATATATTTTTTAATTATTTATAAATCCCTTTTCACTATGAAAAAAGGCTTTGATATTTATTTTTTATTGAATGCACTAGCAAATTGAGTGACCATGTTGTAGGAGTAAGTTGGAAGAGTTTTGAGTAGAATTGAAGAAGCAAATGAGTATGGAAATTTTGTATAAGTATCAAAGTATTTTAATAAGTCATTTATTTTCATGATATTACCCTAATGATATATATATATATATATATATATATATATATATATATTCAAAATATCTATATTGTATTTTGATTGTATATGACCAGTCTAAATGGTCATTTTGAGAGAGTTGAATTGAGTACTTAGAACTTGAGTGAAAGTGTCTAATGAAAATGGAATTATTTAATAGGTCATTTATGATCTATTTATTAATTTTTTAAATTGGATTATTTGATAAAAGTGTTTGTATGATTCAACTAAATATGATAGATTTTTTTGTGTATAAAGGCCTAAAGAGCGAGGAGACTTAATTAGTAGTTTCAAGTGTTGAGTTGATGTTCCAAGTGGCATGGACCCATATGAGAGTAATAAAGGGGATATTAGAGATAGATTTGATGTGTTTGAATAATTTTTAAAGTGATAAATGGGTAATATGTCTCCATGAGACCTATAAGAGCTACTAAGGCCTAATTGAAAGGCATAACTACTTAAGTATGACCCATGGATGCTATGGCCAACCTATGAGGATGGTATTGATATATGTGTTAGAGTGATATAAGTATTAATTTTTAATACAAGCCTTATGTATGACCAAGAATATAATATTCATGAATACTCTATAAAGAGTGAAAGCAAAGGTGTTGGTTTCTAGAATTTTTCTTGAAGATTTGAGTTATTGTGAGTGTGTGTGATGAGTAAAATATTTGTGAAGGTCATGAGAGATTTTTGAATGTCTTAAGAGGAAGATTAGAGTGTGAATTTCATGTATGACCTTGTGGTCATAATTATATTATTGAATTTATATTTTTGATGCATGAAAATAAGCAGAGGTGTCTAGTTTGATTCAAAAGGTGGTTTTGGATGCCTTTCTTGTGTGTGAAGCTTTGAATGAGTGTAGACGATTAAAGGAGATATTTTTAGGGTTTTTCCATTAGATTTATAAGTAATAAATATTTATGGAGTTTTTTTATCATATATGTTTTGTTAGTGCTCAACATCTTAGGCAAGTTGGTGCTTATCATCTTCATGAATTGGTGTTCCTTATGAAGTGGGTGCTTCATTAAAGTCTCTTATTTGTAATCATCTTATAAGACAAGTAGTGCATGTGTTTATAGGATTGACAGTGATTTTTCTCCCCCAAGAGGGTTTCCCATATATATATTATTTTATCTTGATTTCCTTTCATGTTCATTGTTATGAGTGGGTTATTTGTTTCTTAATTACTTATGGTGTATGACTAAGGGTTTGAAGGATTTAGATTGAAGTTTTAAAATATCTTGATTCACTAATTCACCCCCTCCCCTTAGTGATTGTATCTATAATAAATATCACCTAAATTGTGACACTAACACCACATTCAAAATAATGGTGTTATTATCTAAGACATGTCACTATTATCTAGTGGCCTCAATTTTAGAACAACCCAAATTGGCTAGAAAAGTATATTAGGTATAGTATGGGTTTGCATAGATTCAGTTATAAATTTATTAGTTATAATCAATTTAGATTAGATTTATACTAGTTCATCTCATACTAATATTATTTTTCTTAGATTGGGGGCATCATGCATGGCATGACCATTCTTATATTTAGTTTAGATACCCAAATATAATTTACTACAACTCAATCTAAAATCCATATTATCAGACATTAAATTTGGAGGAATTTCTATGGCACATTTATTTCATATGCTCACTTATAAACTATTTGATTAGATAGAATGACAAATTACATGTCATTATATATGATATATACTTCCAATATCATATTCTAGGTTGCACACTATTTTCATGCCTTATTACATCTATAGTTTTTTGCATTCTCAAGTGGATTGAAGCTACCTAATGTAATTGAGTGGTTGTAGAGATAACATACATAGTTATATATACCTAATTAGACATATACAATACTTCACATAGTTTAGTGTCAAATGTATCTACTACACATGGGTGGGAAATGATGGAGTCATAGCCTACTCGAGTTCTTGATCCACCTACATGAGAGGGTTTGACACATTAATAGTCTAATACAAGATATTCATAGGTCATGATCAACCAAACATAGGTGGGCAATGATGGATTCAAAATTGAATTGAGTCATTGAGCCAACCACACATGAATACTGAGTAATCCATTAGCTTAGTCCAAGCTATTCATTAATTTATCACTATATACATGCACACACATGTTATCATTAATTTCATGTATTAGCTCACGTACCTAATGAGGTGTATTCATTCCTTTCCTCTTTCTTGTCTCTTTTCTTAATTTTACTTAGTTTTACTTATTTACTTAGTATAATCTATTGTTTTTGATATCTCTTAATTAAGGATTGATTTATGCATGTTTCACTTATAGGACACACATTGGAGCATGCTTCACATTCTCAAACCTAGATTTATATGTTTCACCTCCTAGGTAAGTCCAGGTATGCTTATTTTTCCTTTATCCTAGTCATTTTTCTTTACTACATTTATAGAATAAAGGTGGGATGTGATCACCCCAAAGTGGTATTTGAGTGATAGTTCTACTTAAGACTACCTATCACTAGCTTGATCCTAGACCTATCTTAGAACCTATTTTCACACTTATCCAGCCTTCGTGTGGGCCACAGGTGTCCCTAGTCATCCCTAAAGTAGTCTTAGACCCTCATTTCTTGATCTTGACCCTTTGTGCCTAGTGTTCTACTAGCTAGACACTAATTTCATAATAAGAACACTAGAACCACATGGTGCTAGTGTCCCCAAAATGATGCTAATGCCATTTCTTGTATATTTTCCCAAATAGATAACTTTTCAAAATTATAACTTCCTAAGGTCAGCCTAGACATCTTTTATCACCCGAACAAGCAAAAAAATAGTATAAATACATGAATTTCAGCCCTTTAACCACTAGATTGGAAATCAAATTCAAAATACACATTCAAACATAGAAAATTTTGATCACAATTAAGGCTATCAATCTTTATCCTTCCCTACTTATACATACTACCGTCTACAACAACCCTAAGCTCAAATTATCCATATTTATAGTTTGAAGAAAATTCAAGGAACTCACGGCCACTATCATGCTATCATCACTTAATATTACACCAACACTTAGGTGTTGAGAACTACATTAGGATTAATCTCTCCTTATACTATGGGTATGTAGGAAACTCTCCACAATAGGGTGTTGAGGATGTCTACCCTACCCTACTAACAAACACACTTTCTAGCTCATATCAATTAGATTCCCTATTCATATTGAGGATCAAAGTTTGCATACTAAATTATTCATTACAAAAAATTATAGGGTTTCATAACTTGTTCACATAAGAATAAACCTTAGAGATCCAGACATAGGTGCACCTAGAATCTTGGGATAGTCTTGTATAAATGACACTATTAGAAATATTAGGACACTACTACCACTTTTCTAATAATGGTTCTACTATCTAATTATGGTGCTACTATACAGGAGGGGTTTTAACACCATTTTCTAGTCTATGATACTCAAAATAGCTTTTATCCTAGTTTTTAACACCCATATCATCCATATTAGTTATTTTCTAGCTGAGTTCTTACTTGCACTATTTATTGATATTTTTAGAAAAGTAAAAGATAATTAATTGTATAAAAATATAGTGACTATATTTATTACATATTATTTCCCTAACTTAGTCTACTCATATCTTTAACAAACATAGGATTTATATTTTACTAAGTCATAAAAGGTTAAATCACTTATATTATAAAAATTCCATGAGCTTCCAATCTACCATGAGATAAATTGGAGTTAAATTCAATATGAAATAATATCTTAGGATTGGGTTTTTGGGGAACTCTTTTTTATGACAAATTTTAGTGCCCCTCTTTAAAAATTATAATTATTTGATTTCTCTCATATGAAGGCATGTGCCATAAAACCTAAAACTACATTAGTGGGGGCCAACATGTTTACAAATATTTGATAGTCATTTCTTATGTACATGTGATTGAATTTGATATATCACTAGTTAATTTATTAAAATATTTATCATTTCCATTTAATTGAATCAGATGATGCATAACATTTTGGTAATTTTTTTGTAAATAATTTTACTCCATGTGGTAACAAGGTTGCAATTGATGTTTGAAAACCACTATAGAAATATATAATTTTTCGCATGATAATGTTCATTCAATAGTAGTTATATTATTATTATTATTATTATTAGACTCAGGATCAATTTTTAATTTCATAGGTATTTGGTTTACCTTATATTAGTTAAAGTATGATTAATATTATGATGTTTTCTTATTGTAATATTATATCTCCATGGTATAAATCTAATTATTGGTACAATTCAATTATAAAGATTATTATTTGCCTAAAAGCATTTTTATTTTAGGTCAAGTTTTTATTTTCAAATTTAACATTTGAATGTTACAACTATTAGCTTATAATGGCTCTAACCTCTTAATTCTTGTCTGATCTTATTTATGACTTCTATTTCACAATATCTATTCTCATAAGTGCTATGTATTATTTAATTAATCCATAGTTTTCCTAAGGTTTACATTAATGATTTTGAATGTGAAATGCTTATAAATGGGAATATTTGATCATATTTGACAAATCTAAAAGAATGTGGTGTTAGTTTATTAGCATGGAATAATAGTTAAATCAATATTTTGGTTTTCAAGTAAATATTAATTCATAGATTATGAATTAAAGTCAAGAGTAATGCTATGTTGGTAGGCCAATATAATAGATATTAACATTTACATACATGTCCTCATTTATTTCAATGCCAAATATTTTGGCAAGGAAAATAATAGAAAGTGTAATGAGGTAGTTTGTTTTAATTTCATCATTGTTTGTAATAATTTATTAATAGATTTATTAATGTTTTATTTGGTATCATCAAATTTTTCTAACTTCTAACTTAGAGGAAACAATAAAACTAAATTTATTCAATGTGTGCATTAGGAGGGAATGTAACATAATGGAAATGGTTAGTCCCATTTATCATTGTTTATTGAATATTTTTGTAGAACTTGAGATCTAAAAAAATTATGCTTGGAAGACAAAAGAAGATTTGGGAGGATTAAAAACTTGTGGGATTTAGTGTCTCATTGCAAGAACTTGTTGGCAAGTATGAGTATGTTTAGTTCCTTATTTTGGTTAGTTCACCTATGGAAATAAATATCTAACTTTGTGGTCTATATTTTGGGTGTTTATATATGACATATTTTATAGATGCTATAACTTTTGGGTAATATACAAAAATATTTTAGGCATAGATGATTGCATGAAGAACATCATTTTCATGTTCATTTAATTTTTGGGTTTGTGCTTCATATTCGAAGTTTGATTTTCATTTGGTAAGTGAGAAGAATATTTTTAGCTATGTTTATAAAACTTTTTTCAATTATCTTGAGTTTTAATTGATGATTTTTTGTTGTTGAGGTTGATATGGTTTTAAATCTTCCACTATTATTTATTTCTTATATATCTTAAGTCTTGGTCTCCATACATTAAGGAAAATAAGAAGTCCTTAAATTTGAATGATTTTATTCACTCCTATATATTCTTTAATATATTTTATGGTTATGTTATTACATGGGGGTTTATGTGTAGTTTATATTTGTAGTGCTTGAAATAAAGATTAAAAATATTATGGGTGATGAATAGGATATAGTTTTGGTTCCATCAAAATGATTTGATTTTGTTTGTTTATTTATGTTGGATATTTGTATTTAAAATTAGAATTTTGGTTGGTTTGATCTATCTTGAATTAATTTTTTCTTTGGTTCAATTATAGTTTTAAGGTGTATATATATGATCTCTTGATTACTTGTTTACCTACTTTGGTCTCATATTTAACTCTAAATAGAATTATTTATCAAATGACATATTGTATAAAATAAGTTTTGAAAAGATAAGTAATGGTTATATTCATAATTTGAAAGTATTCCTAGTTTTGGCTATATGGCTTGTATTTAAAACCTTAGGTTTCATTTTTGTCATTCAATAAATATATGTAGTGCAATCTATATTTGAGTCGGTTTTGTTTAATAAAATAGTTTTATTTGTTTGAAAACATTTGGAAGAAAAAATCATTTCATTTATACTCAAATTTTAATGAACTAATAAGTATTTCATGCTAGGGTTCCAAAATAGTGAATAATTTATAGTAAAAACGGGTTGTGTTAATCAATTTTTGATTAACCAGTTAGATGCTTAGATTTATTTTCTGTTATGTCTTTTGAAGACACATTTTCAGCTATATTCTAATTTTTTGGTTTACTGTATAATATTTGAATTTATAATAAATTCATGTTTATGATGTAGCTAAGGGAAATATGTTCTTATAACTAGTAAATAACAAGTGATTGTGAAAGCTTTTATCTTGGTAAAAGATCAATTAATTATAGAATAATTGATGAGTATGAAAATTATATTTTATAGAGTTACATGGAAAAAATAGTTTTGTGATCAATTAAAACTTATTTTCACTTAAATTTTATGTTAATTTGATGAATTTAAAGTTTTCTAAGTTTTTGGTTAAAACTTTTTCAAATATAGAGCAATGTCAAGTTGGATTTATTGTACCCAAAAATTTAATTAATGACATTTTAAAAATATTGGTTCCCACTTGAACAAACTAGAGGTTTTACACTAGATCAGTTGGATGTCATGAGTCTTTTACATGTTTCCCTTTGAGAAAATTTCTTTTTGGAGAAACTAGATAGATCAAGTACTATTCACACCTCACATGTGAAACAAGTATAATTATCCATTTCAACATAATTTTCATATTTGGTCTCCATTTTAGTTCTAAATTGATGAATTAGATATATATTTTATAAATGATCATATTTTATTAGACAACATAATCCGAAAGTGTGTATTTTTTACACCAAAGATCTAAAAGTTCAGAGACAACAGGGCCAAGTGGTTGATTAGGTATAAATTCCATTTTGGCATATCTTACACGTCTAAAATTCATTTTAGTTCTAATTTAATGTGTTGGATAGATATTATAAGGGAATCATATTTAATTTATACATTAGAGTCCAAAAGTTGATACATTTTTCACTATAGAGATCTAGAACTTTAGAGCCAAGAGGGACCAAAGGGTTGATCAGGTCAAAAATATCTAATTTGGCATAACTTCCACATCCTAACTCCATGTTTTTTATCATTTGATGCATTGGGTAGATATTTTCAAGAGGATCATATTTCATTAAGATATTAGAAGTAAAATTTGATACATTTTTCACCATGGAGATCCATAATTTTAGAGTCAATAGGGACAAATGGACCAATCAAGTTCAAAATCTCTATTTTGGCATATATTACACATGTGGACTCTATTTTTATTATCATTTGATGTGTTAGATAGATATTTTCAATAGGATCATCTTTTCTTTAGACATAAAAGGCCAAATGTTGATACATTTTTCACCATAGAGATTCAAAACTTCAAATTTAGTAGGGACCAAGGGGCCAATCAAGTTTAAAATATTTATTTGGGAATATATTCCACATCCTTTCTCTATTTTAGTTATTTTTGGATATATATTGTTAATATTAAAATATTTTACTTAAAAACCAAGGGCTAAAACTTTGTTTTCTAAAATCAAACTCAATATCTAAAATTTACAAGGATGTCTGGACTATTCTTATGGCTATACCAGATGCATATGTGTGTTAGGGACATCTAGATGATCCTCATGGATATGTTGGTAATGCACATGTGCTAATGCCATCCATATGAGTCTCATGGATGTGTTAGGGGCATTCATGTTCTAAGGTCATCTAGATGGTCCTCATGGTTACATCAAAGGCATGTGCATATCAAGGACATATATGCATTCCTCATGGCTATATCAAAGGCATGCATACACCAAGGACTTTGGAATGTCCCTCATGGATATGCTAGGTGTGAAAGTAAAAAAATATTATTTTGGCCATAAATTTTATGCCTAAACTCTATTTTGGATCTCATATGAATAATTAGAAATTTATTGGAACAATATATTTAATGATGTATAATTTTTGATCGCATGATTAATATTTTTTTAGGATAGTAATAATAATTAATATTACTCTAATAGTGGATCACAAGCACACTAGGCATGGAGATTTATTTGGACACATATTCCCCATCTCAAATATATTTTGGATCTCATATGAAGCATTTGAAAGGTTTCAAACAATAAATATAATTACATAAAGCATTGCATATTTATATATCATTTATTGTTCCCAATTCTTAGTTTTTGGCCAAATGCCTTATTATGGGATCTAATTCCATATGTTATGTTGTGGTACATAATATTTACATACTATCTCACCCAATGGACAAGGACTGGTGGGCCTATGTTATATCACTATATCATGGGATAGAGGTGTCTTAAATTCATATAACACCTATGTTATGAAATCATGTTGTACTTATCTATATATTTTCCCCAAATGTCTTGCCAATTGCTTTTTATCATTGGAATCCTCTTTTTTTTTATCATTCATAATTTTATAACATTAAAATGAGGAGATATTTAGAGAGAGATATAGGAAAATACAGGTGTGAATTTTTTTTTCACACTTATTCACCTCCTTACAAGTTAGGGTAAATTAAATAGTCACCTGGTTCATCATCTCCAATAGTTCCAAAGGGTAGAACATGTAGATTCTTGATAAAGCATACCTTTGAAGGTCTTTTGATGATATTTTATATCAATTAGTAGTGTAAAAACTCCTCAAAGGACCCCAATGGTATTATTAGACCTAAATCCATGCAAAAATTGGCATTAAAGAGTCAAACAAGGCATATAATCCATTCTTTTCTCCATTGAGATTCTTAATAGCCTCAAAAGGATAACTGGTTTGTGGATAGTATTCTAAGGAGAGAGAAAGTTAGAAAAAAATATTTTGTCTAGATTATGGGACCATAATACCCTCATAATTCATGTAATTTTTTGTTTGGGTAGTCTCCTTAACTTTATGAACAATCGTTAAGAAGTTAAAGGTGCATAAAGGTGACTCAAAACCTCACTAGGGTTAGTTTTCTCCAAATGTAGAGTTTTTAAGATTAATGAATGCATGAAGATGATTGTGTAAAATATTTTGATAACTATTTGAACCATTTAATTCCATATTTTCTCAATTTTATTTGTGAAAATGTTTGGAGTAATGCTAGATAGTCTTAAATTGCTAGTTTAAGCATGACAATCAAGTTTACAGGGGTTGTGAAGTGACTTGGTGTATGTGATGAATTAAATGAGATGGTTTATAGTTGGTTAAGATTTAAAAATATCCATTATAATTATGTAGACATCATTTAATCATTGTAGTTCAAGGAGAATAGATAACCATGTGTGTATAGTTGAACTAGTTGAAACTTATAACCATGGTGGACATTACCCTTATCAAATGAGAATGTGTTTTTATATTCCAAGACATTTGATAGATAATTAAAATATTTAGATATAATTTAAAACCATTTTAAATAAGTTATTTTATAAAAAAATCCCTATAATTCAAGATTTTTGATGCTTTCTTTAGGCCAAGATCAAGAAGGTTTTGTGAACCTAAAGGTCTACAAACATGTAGGTCCATATTGGTATGAAATGGTTTCATTAAAGAATGTACATGGCCTATAAAATGCATAAATTATGTATTCCATTTAAAAAACTCTAATTTTTTTGAATCCTATGAAATCCTAGATCTTAACTCAATTTATAACTCAAATGCATTGTGTAAACTCAAATGGATTGTGTGAACACAAAAACAAGGATTGTGAGAATTTCAAGTGAATATTCAAGGATATTTGAACCCAAAATAATGATGGAAAATATATGAAAACAATTTTTAACTTTACCCATAATGATTTAGTTAGATAATTATAATCAAAATTGGGTGTTTAATAGGAAATAAGTTACTTTTGACCTAGTGACCAGCTACAGGTCAATCACAGGTAGTAAGAGTAAAAGAGTATGTTGGTGACTATTTTTTGATGGTTTTAATAGTTTTAAGGGTTAAAAATTAATTTGAGTGATATTTTAAATAAAACAAAAAGTTTTAAATGAGGTTGTATTGGTTGGGAAGCTCAGTGTGGGAAGCCTAATAGCCAAAAATGCCTAAATGACCACTTACAGCTTATTTGTAAACAATATGATCAAAGGGCACATATGATGACATGTAATGAGATTTATATATATAGTCCATGATAATTATTATTATTAAAATATCTTATACTTTTTATAATCACAAAAATGTCAAAAATATAAAAGAAGGATTGACATTCAAAAATGTAATCATGGAGCCTAAACACAGACCTATAGGCCTACCTATATGAAAATGTACCCTATGATTTAGATATGAGATATAAGGATATTTTGTGGTTAGTATTGTATTTATCAAATGTTTTTAATATATAACACCCAAGGGAGATATTCTCAAAGCCTATTAATGTAGAAGGCCTAATTGAAGATCTACAGGTCTATGCTCAAATTATGAAGTGAATATGTATTATTTTTATTGATATTGGATTTTTTATGTTTATGATATATGTTTAATGTCATTTTATAATATAAAATATAATATGGATCCATTCTTAGAGGAATAGAAGACCAAAATAAGATTGTTAGGGTTACCAGCAAAATATTACTCTCAAACCCTAATCATGGGCTATCATACATTACAATGAGCTTTAGGAATGGAATATGGTAAAATAGAACTTGAATACCTAATAAAATTTTTTAAATACCTCAATAATGTGTATAAGGCCAAATCCATGTAGGCTAGTGTCATATTATTCCAAATCACCCTTCTCAAGCTCTCAAATAGGTTAATCCTACTCGAGAGGTCCCTTTTGGCACATGAGAACTCACATGAGGATATGCATGGGAGATAATGGTATTAATAGGTTTTTGTGTAACTTATTCCATATTAATTTATGGTATTATTCAAAATATTAATGTCCATATATTTATGATCTATTCTTAAGAAGGTCACACACCTAAAACCCTCTTAAAACCATGCTAATGACCTGATGACGGTGTTTTCTCCTCAAATGAATTCAAATAAATTTGTTTGGATTTTAAATTTCAATGTGACTTATTTAGGTTTGATGGGAACTTGATTAGGCCATTTCTTGACATGTATGGGCTAAGATGGTATGAAAATTGACCTATAAATGACTGTTGTATGCCTAGAAATGCATGTTTTGATGGATTTTAATGAATTTTGATTGAGTGAGGCCTAATAAGATAAATCTAAATAATTCATGACTAGAAGAAGATAGGGTAACATAATCCTTGATACTTTTTTAATAAACTGAAGCAATATAAGGAGTGTATAATTAGGAAAATTGAAGCTAAGATAGAGAAAGATTATAAGATGCTCATGAAGATGTTAAAGAATGAAATTATAATGAGAAATGTGTGTGTGTGTGTGTGTGTGTGTGTGTGTGTGTGTGTGTGTGTGTGTGTGTGTGTGTGTGTGTGTGTGTGTGTGTGTGTGTGTGTGTGTGTGTGTGTAAGTGTATAACTTGGTCAATTTATCCATATTCATCACATTCAATAGTTAAGTGGATCATTATCATTTTTAAGGAGTGAGTGGGTAGATTTTGAGAAAAGAAGACGTGTCCTAACCAATGAAAGGTTGGAAATAAGAGATTTAAAGCAATGCATAGAGGATATATTAGTAATATAGGAGAAGAAATAAGTCCAATAAAATCAACCTAAATTACCCTATCCTACTCCACACCAACCTTATTCTACCCCTAACTTTCTCCAACTTGAAATATGTCATAAAAAATGCTTTATTCTGTGAAAGACTCACCCATTATTCCTCAAGATCCACTTTCTCTCTCTCAATAACTTTCTCCCATGATCATCCAAAATCATAAATTTTAGGCCAATCCAAGGCAAATATTAATCTTCCCAAACCATTCATCTAACCCTCATGTTGAAACACACCATCAAGAGGAAGCTCCTATGTTTAATGTTTCAAGTTGGAAGCAAGTGGTAGAGTCATGGGGAAATAAAAATGAAAAATACCTAGATTTGGAAATTAAATCTAAAGAGGAACCTTTTCCCATTCAATAAAAAATCCTCCCTCCTTAAGAACCTAATTTTATCCATTATGGAGGTAAATTAAATAATGCATCCAAAATAAGAAATAAGTCTTTGTTGAGAAGGTTGAAGATCAAAACAAAGAACCATCCATATCTCTCCAATAACTCCAAACCTTCACATCATGGAAGTATATCCAATAAGGCATCAAAAATAAGAGAGAAGTCCTAAGATTCTAAAGTTTTTACCCACCCCAAGATACTTCATGAACCTATTTATCCCACTCTATCAAATGAACAAGTTTTCCATACCAATATCTCCCTTTTATAAGAAAATCTGATTGTATGTAGGTTTAATGAGTAGCCAAGTGAAGATACTAATGATGTAATTGAACATGATGAGGTTTCTTCAAGTGAACATGATTAATAAGTAATTATTATCACTCACCTTGGTGAATAAATAGGTACATTAGTCTTTATATATTAAGGTAAAAGTGACCTTGATGATGTGGTAATAGAATTTGAAGGAGAAAACACTCTTGAAGGTGAACAAAGCTCAATTGAGATACTTATAGTTGTTTCCTAGCCAACTAGTCATCTCAATGGGCTCATGGATGATCAAGTACAATGGTACCTATAGTCTCTTAATGAACTTGTGTATTTATCTATAGTTTATATGCATTTGTATATCTTCCAAGATGCCTCAAGTGTACAAGAAAATGTAAAATATTGTTTTGAACTTTGTCCTTTTATTGAAAATACTAGCCTTATTTCTTATTGTAAAGAGTAATTGGTTGATATGGAAATATAAAAAATTTGAGAAATCATTTTCCTTAGGAGTCTTAATGATAAGGTTAAAATTATTCTTTAAGTGAAATACCTCTCAAGCGAACAAGGTGATAACTTGAGAGGGTTTGAGATGGCTTCTAATGAGCAAAAGTGAAAGTTTGAAAAAGTAGATTTGTAGCTATATCATAATCACATAAAGGATTTTTAAGCTCTTGATAGTCTTATGGCTCCTAAAGAGAAGGTTCAAGATGTGTTTGAGTTTATATCCATTCAAGATGCTAGTAAAGAGGATGATCAAGACATGTGGTAACAATATTGGGAGATTTGCAATGAGTTTGAAACTCTTAAGGATAACACATATCCTATAAGGTAGATTAAATATGATGTTGAAGTTGCTTCATTTCTTAAATATAAATGTGTGAGTATTTAAGAGGCCATTCAAGACAAATAACATCATATCATGGAGCCACTAGAAAGTAAATTTGATGCTTTCATTAGTACTCAAAATGTGATCACTTTTGAGCTGAGTTCAAACATCAAGGAACAACATGAGAAGAGACATGTGTCATAATATGAGTATGTTTTCATAGGAATCATGTTTGCTACTGATAAATCACTTGAGATTATGCCAAAGGAGTTGGAAATAAATAGGTCTACTCCATCAAAAACCATGACCATAAGGTAGCATGTTATACATCATTTTACATCCCATGGAGGAGATGTTCCCAAAAATTTCCATTTTGATCTAGGAGGAAGATGCCTTGAGGTTAGTTATAGTTATTATTTTTCTTGTGATTTTCTTTCCCTAAGTGATTTGTATAAAAAGTGTGTGTTTATTGATTTAGTGTGTTGTTTTTATCTTAGTGTGTTTTGGAGGTATATCAGTTGTCTTTGCTTGTTCAAATATTTTATACTTAGGTCCAAGGCCCAATCAGGTCTAAATTCGAAAGATATGTTACTCCATAGCCTAGTAGATGAAATAGGCAATCGATCTAAGGTGAATAACAAGCATAAAATCCTAGGAGGTCACCAAATATGTTAGAAAAAAATTGGCTACCATGAATGAGTATCATTTGAAACTTTGATGTACTTGATCTTAACTTTTTTTTATAGCCATTATGAAGGTCTTCTATTGGTCATTAATAGTTTAACATGATAGGTAACATGTATTATTTGGTAATTTTCAAGGTTAGCTAGGATGGTTTAGTGAATAAAAATATTAAATCACTCTTTCTTGTCATCAAATGGTCTTTCATTATAGTCCCTTCATGTGTTTAGTATTGTTTAAGGTAAGTTTAACAGAGTCAAGGTTAAGTGTGAAGTCAAGTCAATGAGGAACTGTGCTCAAAGAGGAAAGGTGGTAACCCTTCCAAGAAGAACAATGATCTAACTAAGACCAAATTATCCAAGGATAAAAACTAATAAGTTAATCACATTATATTTTAAGCAATTTAGAGAGATTAAGGTAGTTTAATAAAATAAAGGTATTTCATCTACACTAGTCTTATTATATATTCCAACATTGAGATGATAATTACTAGGAAAGAGATAATGTGAAAGTTATATCATGGATTATAAGTACTTTTATGTCATATAACACCTATGTTATGACATCATGTTCTACTTCTCTGTACATTTTCCACAAATGTCTTGGAAATTACTTTCTAATGTTGGAATCCTATTTGTAACTACCATTCATCATTTTATAATGTATAAATGAGGAGATATTGAGAGAGATAAAAGAAAATAAAGGTTTAAAACATTTTGGAACACTTTCCCACCTCTATATAAGTCAGGGGAAATTGAATAATCACCTAGTTCATCATCTCCAATAGTTCTAATGGGTAGAACATGTATATTCTTGAAAAAATCATGTTTTTGAAGGTATTTTTCAAAGGTTTTATATCAACAGGTAGTATATAATCTACTCTAAGATCCCCCATGGTCTTCTTAGACCTAAATCTATATAAAAAGTGGAGTTGTGGAGTCAAACAAGGAAGAAAACCCATTCTTTTCTCCATCGAGCTTCTTAGTATCATCAAAAGGGAAACTGGTTTGTAGGCAATACTCTCAAGAGAGAGAAAGTTAGACTAGAGCTTTTGGCCAGAGCAGGAGACCCTATATCCATTCTATTTTGTGGATTTTTTTTCTATTTGGGCTCTTTAACTTTATGAACAATTTTTAAGAAATTAATGATGCAGAAAGGTGACTCAAAACCCCACTAAGGTCAATTTTCTCCAAATGTAGAGTTATGAATATTAATGAATGAATGAATATGATTTTTTAAAGTATTTTGAGCACTATTTTATCATTTTATTACCATATTTTTTCAATTTTATTCATGATCATGTTTGGAGTAATGCCAAATAGTATTGAGTTGTTAGTTTAAGCATTACATTCAAGTTTGTATGGGATGTGAAGTGTCTTGATGTATATTCTGAATGAAATTATATGGTTTATAGTTGATTTATATTTATAAATATCCATTAGACCTCTTAATACAACATTTAATCAATGGAATTCAAGGATAATATATAAATATGCATGTATAGTTAAGCTAGTTGAAACTTGTAGCCATGGTGAATATAATCTTGATCAAATGAGAATGTGTTTTTATTATCCAATAAATTTCAAAGATAAATATAATATTCAAATATAATTTAAAACCATTCTAAATAATGTATTCCAAGTGATAATCCCTATAATTCAAGAGTTTTGATGCTTTCTTTAGGCCAAGATCAAGAGGGTTTTGTGAACTTATAGGTCTATAGACCTGCAGGTCCGTATTGGCATTAAATGGTTTAAATAAAGATTTTACATGGCCTATTTAATGCATAAATTATGTATTATTAGTTTTACAAAGCTATAAATTTTTTTGAGCCTATTAAATCTCAGATCTCAACTCACTTTACAACTAAAATGGATTGTTTAAACTCAAATGGACTATGGGAACATGAAAATAAGGATTGTGAGAGTTTCAAGTGAATATATAAGTATATTTGAACCCAATGGTATGATGAATAATATATTAAAACAATGTTTCACTTTTCCCATAATTTTTTAGTTCACCAATTAGGTTCAAAATAGGGTGTTTAAGAGGAAAGAATTCTTCTTTTGACCTAGTGACCACCTATAGGCTAGTCACAGGCAATAGGAGTAAAAGAGTAAGTTGATTACTATTGTTTGAGTATTTGATTTTAGGGTTAAAAAATTAATGTTATTGAGATGTTAAATAGGAAAAAAAAAATCTCAATAAGTCTAGATTAGTTGGGAAGCTCAGCTTGGCAAGCCTAATAGCCAACAAGGCCTAAATGACCACTTATAAATAATATGATCAAAGGGCACATATGGTAAAGTGGAATGAGGTTAAGAGTTATATATATACATACACACACACACACACACACACACACACACACACACACACACACACACACATGTATGTATGTATGTGTATATATATATGTGTGTGTGTACATAGTACACACACACACATATATATATATATATATACACATACATACATACATACATGTGTGTGTGTGTGTGTGTGTGTGTGTGTGTGTGTGTGTGTGTGTGTGTGTGTTTGTGTGTGTGTGATATAGTAAGTATTAATAAACTCTATAACACTTTTAATAATCACAAAAGTTTCAAAAAACCAAAATTAGTATCTACATTCAGAATTATAGTGATGGAGCGTAAACACAGACCTACAAGCTTGCCTATATGAAAATGTACCATGTGTTTTAAATATTTAATATAAATATATTATATATTTAACAGGACATTATATATAATGTTTAAAATTTATTTATACCATGCATTGAAAAGAAAGAAACCAAGAGATATATTCTCAAAGCATAGTAAGGCAGTAGGCCTAATTGAAGACCTACAGGTCTGTGCTCAAATTATGAAGAGAATATGAAATTTTTGTATTGAGATTGTGTTTTTTTATGGTAAATAGATATTTTTAAGGTCATGGTATAATATCACACAAAATATGGATCCATTTTAAGAGGAAGAAAAGACCAAAACAAGACTGTTAGGGTCACTAGCAAAATATTACTCTCAAACTTTGATCATGGGCTATTATAGGTTATAGTGAATTTGAGGAATCTAATTTGGTAAAATATCACATTAATACCTAAAATAATATTTAAAAGACCTATATTATTTTTTTTATTCCAAAAATAAGTATTCTAATGTCATATTATGCCAAATTACCCCTTTTTAGCTCTCAAGCAGGCCTGTCTTACTTGAGAGGTCACTTTTGCCATGTGAGAACTCACATGAGGAGATGAATGGGATAAAATGGTATTTGAGATTTTTTTTACCCTATTCCCTCAAAAATTTAGTTTTAATTAGGATATTAGGGTCTAAATATTTATGAACTATCCTTAACAATATTACACACTTAAAACCCTACTAATGACCTGATGATTGTGTTTTCTCCTCAAATGACTTCAAATGATTTTTGTTTTATTTGAAATGATAAATTTGAATTATTTAGATCTCATGGGAACCTAATTATTCTATTTTTTATCACTTTTGGGCTAAAATAGTATAGAAATTAGACTAGAAATGACTATTATAAGCCTAGAAATGTAGGTTATGATGGCTTTTCATCACATTTTATGCGGTGAGGCCTAATAAGATCCATTGAAATAATTCATGACCATAATAAGATAGGTTAATATTATTTAAAGATACAAAAAGAGGTTTAAATTAATTATAACACCATTAATTGGTTTCAATACACTTAATGGTAAGCAAGTTACTATAAATAACTTCGAATAGACCTAATGTATTTGTGTATAAATCCTTGAGATGGTTTTGAAATTTAATAGGGGTATAATAATCATATAAATGTTTTTTAATAGGTAATAAATATATGATAATAGTCTTTAAAAAATTTACTAAGCCTAAGATGAAAAATAGACTCACCATTGTGGTCTTCACTTGAATCAAGTAAGGTTTTTGATGAAATGCAGGTTATTATCAGTTTAAAGAAGCTTGAGTCTTGATACACAACCTAACCAAGATGAGATAAAAATTTAATTATACTAGGATGGCATTGAAACACTCCAAGAAGCATGATTTAGAGCAAAACATGTCAAGACATAGACTTGTAACACCTTTTAAGTAAGAATGGATAATTTCATGAATGATGTTGATGAGTCATCCAAGAAGGTCAAGGGTTACTATACACCACCCTTGATGAATAATAATATTATATAAAGTTGAAAATTATGAGGAATATGTTATTGGATTTATCTTTGAAAACTTTCTTATTTGTACCTTATTTCCTCATGATGTGACATTTGTCATATGTTTGTCCTGCACCTCTCATCTCTATCCTTCTCATTATACTCTATATATATATGCCTAATTTTGGAATTTTAAGGATCCCCATATTTATTATGATGAAGCTAATCCATTGAGGTAATAAACAAGCTAGTTTTACCTTCTTTTATGACTATATTTTAGGGTTTATGCATGAATGATTGATCTTGTCTAGTTTTGATTAAGTTCTCCTTGACATGTTGTCTCCTTATATCACTTATATGAAAGTTTAACTCACTCTTAAAGGTCATATAACATTTCTAAGGGGTATTTTGAAGGTTAAGTGAGTCAATATTCCATTAGTGTCTTCTAAACCTTTTAGAAAATACCCTTTCTTGCTAAATCATCATCTACCACCTTCATATTCAAATAATGATGTAAGAGTAGAATATTAGGATTAGTGTATGAATAGATCAATCCTATGTTCATTATGAATTTTTAGATGTGTGATAGTGGTAAATAATTTGGTGCATCACCTCCCTAGTTTAGTTTGATTTTATTTCTCTCTCCCTTTTCCATTACAAGAAATAGGTTTAGTGATAGTTACTATGTGATGCATAAAGGGAGATAGCCCCAATATAGAGGTTCAATCCACTATTTATGTCACCCACAACCTAGGATTGTTCCCATGCTATCACTTAAGGGAGGAGGCTTGAACAACCTCTTCAAGGATGTAAATTTTAATGATAACAAGTTTTTAGTAAATCCTCTAGGGATTAAAAAGGTGAATTTTATTCCTATAATTTTAAAGGAATCTTCCCCTTAAAAAAAATATTGGAAACTAAATTTAAAATATTTTTGAAGATGATGGAATGCAACGCATGCTTCTATTTTTTTTATTAATGTCCATCTGATTTTGGTTGCAGGGATGAAGAGGTTTTAGCTAAAAAATGGTATGCATACTTGGGAAACATCATGTGGAAAAAGGAAGAAAAAATAAGGATATAAAAGAGACAATTTTTTGAAATGATCTTGAATTAAGGTTTGCTCGGGTTTATACAAATGATGATATAATGAAAAATATTTTTCTCTTCATAACCACCTTCAAAGAAGATCTGATCCATGAAGTTCTAGATGATAATAAAAGAGTTCATTTTTAATATATATATATATATATGGATCTATACAATTAAAAAGGAAATAAGTGTGCTTAATTGAAATTTGAGCTTAAGTGGAAGATTGCATACAAAATTGAAATTCAACTGCCTTTCAAAAGCATAAGATGATTCATGAATTTAGAGGGATTCATGTTTGTGAAGATATGGTGTGTAATGATGTTGATCATAATCACATGATATGTTTTAAAGAATAAATAAGAAGAAATATGAAATAAATTTCCATCCATTTGGAGTGCCAAGAGGTTTTAACCCCAAGTTAACATTTGGATGTACCTGTAGAAGATTCAATTTAGCCATTCATGGCTAATGAGTCATAAGAGAAACCAAGAGATGAAGGTGTTGGATGGATGTATCATATTTATTGTGTTTTAATTTTAAATTCAAATAAAATATTTTTCATTCATGATCAAAACATGAATAATTTTTACATTCTAATTGTGCAAGGTCACACATTTGAATTCATTTTTATTTTTCCTCCCATGCCTCATGTCTTTCCTAGGGACAAAATTAATAACATGTTGATATCCTTAATCTCATATTTGTAAATGATGTCCTCACCATTTCATTTTTTATCTCACAAATGCTCATACTTTTCCAAACCTATAAATGTCTTTGTTTAGTCTTGTGTTTTCCTTCCCTTTATAAATAGTTTCCTTTTTTAAACATTTTAGTTTGTGTTTTTTCATTCCAATTTTCAGTTGTTTGTTTTTATTCAATAAGTAAATCTTGTTCATTTTGTTGTTTCCCCTTCCCCATATTCAAGTTGATTACATGATGTGATCACTTGATCCATTCTAGGTAAAAAAATTATTCTAATAGTATTCAAATAAATCAACTTGTGTTTTTAAACACAAAGGAGGTTTATGTTTGTATATTCTCTCAAGAATATAAAATTACGAAACAATTAAATTAGACAAATAGGTGGATTTTTAAACATAATGGTTTGGCATGGAAACACATTTTCATTTCTTATATGATTAGGGATAGGTGAATTGGCTTCTACTTAGCTAGATTAGTACATTCTTACACATTGCACACTATCCAATGGGTGGATAAGTTATTGGTCACCAAATAATATGGATTTATTATTAATTCCTCTAATGAATATGGTCCCATAGTAAGAGACACTATTAAATAAAAAAATTGGATTCATAACATTTTCAAAATGTTAGTTCCCACTTATCAAAACTACAGGTTTGACACTAGATCAAATAGGCATCATGGGTGTAATAGGTATTATACATGTTTCACTTTGATAAATATTTATTTTGGAGAGATTAAATAGATTAAGTATTATTCACACCTCACATGTGCAATAAGTTAAATTATCCATTTCAACATAAATTTCATGTTTAGTCTCTATTTTAGTTCACCTTTGATACATCAAATAGATATTTTTAGGAGGATCATATTTTATTCAAACATTAGAATCTCAAAATGTATCCATTTTTCACACTAGAGATCTAAAAATTCAAATCCAATAAGGACTAATGGGATAGTTTGGTACAAATTTCCATTTTATCATATCTTCCAAATCTAGACTCCATTTTTTTTCTTATTTAGTGCATTAGATATATATTATAAATGGAATCATCTTTGCTTCAAACATTAGAGGACAAAATTTGATACATTTTTCACGACAGAGTTCCTGAACTTCAGAGCCAATAGGGACTATGGGGTCAATCAGGTATAAAATATCTATTTTTTCATAGCTTTCACATCCATACTCTATCTTAGTTCTTTTTTTATGTTTTGGGTATATATTTTTAAGAGCATCACCTTTGCTTCAAACATTAGAAGCCAAAATTTGATACAATTTTCATCACAAAGATCCATTCAAAGCTAATAGGGACCAAGGGGCCAAACAGGTTTAAAATATTATTTTTGGAATATATTACACATATAGAATCCATTTTTTATTTTTTAATTCACTAGATATATATTTTTAGGAAGGTAATCTTTACTTCAAACATCAAAAAATAGAATTTGATACATTTTTCACCACATAGATTCAAAAACTCTAAGCTAGTAGGGACCAAGGGGCTAATCAGGTTCAAAATATTTGTTTTGTCATACATTCAACATCAATATTCCATTTTTGTTCAAATTTTATTTTTTGGATAGATATTTTCAAGATAATCATATTTTTTCCAAACAACAAGAGTTCAACCTTTGTAACTATTTTTTAAAATTGAACTAAATATCTAGAACTTATAAGGACATCAAGATGGTCCTCATGGCCACACTTGACATGTGTTCAAACTAAGGACATATATAATGTCATCATTTCTAGATCATATACAAATTTTTGAAATTTCCATTTCAAAGGTTATCTTGGCCATGACGGAATCATGTGTGTGTCAAGGGCATACAAATAGCCCTCATGATCACATTAGAGGCACGCATGTGTAAATTCCATCAAGATAGTCCTCATGGGCATATTGGATGCACATGTTCATCAAGACCATTTATACATCCCTCATGGATGTGAAAACACATTGGATGCATAAGGACAACATTTCATGTTGGCCATAACTTTTGCATCTGAACTCTATTTTGGATCTCATTCAAAGTGTTGAAATGGTATTGGAATAGTATATATAATGATGTATACTTATTTATCCTATTATTAATATTTTGGAATAAAAACAAATAATAATTGTAGACACCTAAAACTGACCACAACTAGCTTCTGATCGAACTTTAGACTGATTCCTACTAAACATTGTAAATTAAACCTAAGAATCATTGAACATCCTAAATTTGCTTATGAGTCATTCATCAAATCTCAAAATCATGTTGAGACATACATATTTAGGGTATCCTATCATATTCAATAATAACCTCTCCCTGATTCATCCCTAATCACCTTGCAACATCACAAATGTTAATTTGGCCTATGGACCTATCAAGTGGGATATTTGCACACTAAATCAAATCTTGAAAGAGATAAAAGGCTAACTAAAATCAATTAACAATATAAAAAGATTAAATGGATAATTTAATTATCCATTTGAAATTAATAAATATCTAAAAAAGGAAATTCAAAATTTTTAAATATCCTACATTTCATCATTGCCTTTATGAGTTGTCAAGATCTTTTAAAATATCTCATTTGAGAGCCATGACTATTAACTAGAAATCATAATTAATTAACAACTATTAACTCTAATAGAGTTATTTTTAACTCACCTAGGTTTAGTTCAAACCCATTCCAAGCCTAAAGTCAACATTGACTCACCTTGGGTGAGAGTTAATTCCTAAGGCTATAAATATAAGGCCATACATCTTTTGGATATTATAGAGTTACTATGTAAGATTTTTTCCATATAAATCATGAAAGTAGTGTTACCCAACCTAAAACTTAAGTAAAGAAACATCAAATCCAAGGTTCCAAGGAGAGAAGGAGCCAAATAACCTCCATTGATGAAGACTTCTTGATGTATAAGCCGAGCAAGCCATTTAGATCTCTACAGAAGGTAAAATATTAATGCCTTTTATGTTTTTCTTGTGCTTTCATTTAGTTTTTGTTACCTAAGCTCTCCCTAATGTCTAGGTTAGAGATACTAGGATATTAGTATGTTCATTTCATTGGTTTTATAAAACTAATACAAGATAACCTCCCTCTATGTCAAATTCTTAGTTCACATGTTGGCATGCTTAGTTGGACCTGTACCCCATGAAGTTGCTCTTAAGGATTTTAAAAGCATTCTATTAATGATTTTCATGTAAAAATTTAAGACTGATAACCAAAATAGTTGTAAATTGGAGGCCAAAATATGTTTTTCTAGAATTCATGAAGTTGTCTTGTGCAATCATGGTTTTTCTCTCTAAAATTGCTATATTATGCAATATTACTACTCATATAGTCATGATTTTATCATATTTATAATGGTTTTGTGCTTAACCATCAAGGTTTTTACTAAATATTTTTTCTTGTATGGAATTTTAAAATATTATAATATCTTGAATCTGACATTTGCAATATCACCATAAAAGTGGTGATATTGTAATATCACTAGTTCAAGAGTTATGGTATTGCCAAAAAAAAATTAGTGTTACTTAAAATTTCATGACATTGACCTTATTTACTAATGATTTATGATAACCATTCTAGGCTAATTTATAACATCATTATTCTCTTAGTAGTGATATTTCTTTGAGTTTAATGATTTTGTACTTATAGTAGTGATTTTGCTTTAAATGCTCTATTTTCTCTCAAGTCATGGAATTGTGCTAATAATCATAATTTAAAAGAGTGAGTTATGATTTTTCTCTATGTTCTATAGTTTTTCACTATGTATAAACTTGAGAGAAATATTTGGGAATCCATTTATTCATCCATGAAGTGATTCTAAGCACAAGGACTCTCTAACATGTTTTACAGGACCCAAAGGCTACAAGGAGACATTTAAAACAATTATAACTTGTGAATTTCACATTTGATTGGTGTTTTAATAATATTTTTGTTTAAATATTTCAACAAAAAATTCCAATGTGCTCATATTTTAATAACACATAATTCATTTGGCACAATAAAATTAACTTTCACATTTAGTTACATACTCCTAAGATTTATTTGTTTTGAGAAAAACAAGTGATGCATGTATGCTCTCCCCCCATCTCATTTAGGGACTCAAATGACCAAAATTTCTCATTATTTTCCTTAGTTAATTTATTCCATAGCATGAAAATAAATTCTCTAAGGCCCTCCCTAAATATGTATTGTTTGAGTGACCCTAAAATGACAATAAAGTCTTTTCACTTATTTTTATTTTTCATGAATTTTGGCTTGTGAGCATAAGTTCATCACCTCTTCATAGGTTTTTGAGGGAAGTGTTGACCCTTGAATTAATCTCCTAGCATTTTTTTAGTCATAATCCATGGTGGGGTATTTAAATTGAGCTGCTGAATTATTGGTATGGTAGTTTGAGCAGTTAAACTAGCTTTATTAACGATTGTTTCCCTCAAAATGTATGATCAACTTAGACATCACATGACATTAAGAAAGCAATGGATGTATTTGTTGTGAAAAGGACAAGACCTTTTTAAAATAATAAATTTGATATATATCCAATTGATGTGAGCATATCCTATGTTATTTATACTTGGTACCATCTAGAAACATGCAAAAATGCATAGTTTAGAACAACCCCACTTGCTACAGACATATTATTAACATAGGGAGAGTATCCTGGAGTTCCATCCCATATTAAAAACCCTTGAGAGAAGAGGATGCCTAAAAACCCTACTTTTCATTCACTTTTACTTTTTAGATTAATAATTAAAACCCTCTCAAGAGAGAGTATATTGATGTAATATGATAGTATTATGAAACCTTGTTAGTTTTAGGATTTAGGATGTTACACTTTGGTGTTATTTTCATTTTATCCTTTTATTACATGGTCTTGAGTCAAAATATCTATTTTTTTTATTATACCACATCAAAATGATTATTTTTTATACATCACTCCTTTATGTAAGGAGGTTTTATGTCATCCACTTGACATCATAACTTTTCCTTAGTCTTTTGAAAAATATTGCTTGCATGTCTCACTTGATTGAAAAGGGTGTCATTATGTTGCCCAATTTATTTCAAATCTTGTGCCTTTAATTCTTGAAACAAAAACTTTTATCACATATTTAGAGAATGATAATGTTGTTCCATTGATCAAATTATTTTAGATATTTTTGCCTTATGTCCCAAATTCCATTTTGAAACCAAAACCATGTGTGCCTTTTGGGATCTTTACCTAGTGCCATTATATTGTTTGTTCTTGTCTAGCTTGTTGTTTGTTTAAAAGAAGCTAGTTTTCTAGGCTAAGTTTTTAATTAATTTTTCCAAGTTCAAATCTAAACATTGATTGATTTATCCATATACCTTATGTAATTTTGGCCTAGAAATCTATCTTTCTCATTTAGATTATGAAACTTAGGTTAATTATTTATTCAATTTAAAAACTATTGTGTGTGCCTAGATTTGGGATAAATATTTTATCTTTCATGTTCCTATTGTTTAATGCCTTATGCCAATTGACCAAGTTCATTTTTAAATTTGAATGCATAGCTTATGGAAAAGTGTTTCAAATTTTTTAGATTGAATATCTTACCTAGTTTTGTTTAAAGGATAAATTTTGTGCTTTTTTCCAAAAGACCTAGCACATGCTTGTTTTGATCCTAAATTTTGTGCCTTCTCCAAAAGACCTAGAAACTTATATTTTATTTATATTAGACTTGTTTGAAAAACTTTGAACATAGAGTTTGGAATTTTAATTTTAGTTAATCCATTTGACCTTTTTGTGTAAGACATTATATGTTAGACTATTTTGTGTCAAGTTTTATCATAGCCTTTTGGAGATACAGATCCACTTTTTAACCAAGTTAGAACAAGTTTGCATAATTTGTCATTTGGACATTATTTTTAAGAGTTTATATAACTCTAAGAATTTTTCATGAAATATTAATCATTGATTTGAATATATATCACTATACTCATAGTGTATCTATGTACAATCTGGGATATGATAATGTGGTCACACAAGAAGATGTTTTTTAGGACCATTAGGTGATGATGTAGTTTGTGATATGGATCCATATCCTCCTTAAAACACTTAATCTATGGAATAAAGATAATATAATTTATCTTGCTATTTGGTTAACACACCTCCATACTCAAAGCAAGACCAAGAGCAAACAACCAAATACCTTGCTAACATACCCTTAGCTGTAGACCAAGTAAAAAGAACAACCAGAATAAATTATGATTCCATTGACATATAATCCATATTTTTTATCATTAATTTATTACAAACAAGGATAAATTTTTAATCAGAGATGTAGAGTTAGGTTCCAAGTTTCTATTAGACTTCCCCCATGAAAACTTGCCTAGTCTAGTTAGAGTGCTTTACAATATGCCTTATAATCAAACCATCGAATAGGCCTCTTATAAAAATCCTCAAGAACTTATGTCAATTCCATATCATTACCTATGCATGATTTTCATAGGAAAGCACCTCACAAAGGAGCACTTTATATAGATGTAGACAACATACTAAACCTATTTAAACTTAGCATGTAATTTCAATAACATGACCATGTCAAATGTTCCTCTCATCAAGTTATCTCCTTAAAAAAGAGTATTGATCAAATTTATAGGCCAAAAAAATTTGGTTATATGTCCATTCATGCAAATTAATTCAATTGGATACATGTTTAATGCCCCAGCTATTGAAGAAGTATTTACTACTTTTATGTAGAAAAATGTACCAAATACAATGGATAACATGCAAGTGTCATCTAACCTAGACCAAAGTGGTTTAACTACATAGAAAAAATATTCCACAAAATTACCTTTATTTAATACCATGATTAGTTCATAATATTAGGGTTAGTAAATTTTACTTCCCAACCATAACAAGCCACCTCTAATCCCCAATCAGTTGATTCTTTAAGCATGCAATGCAAGGATTAAATAGTCAAGTTCAAATCAATTCCTTTCCTCAACAAAATGTGACAAATTTTACTCCAAAATAATATATAATGACTAATGTTCCACAAAAATAGGCAAAATATAATATACAAATGCAATAAAGATAGAATATTCTACCACCTCAATAGGGGCAACTAATATTCACCTCAATATGTAGTGACAAGTATACCTCTTCAGTTTCAAACCACCATGCCTTTAAAAATGTTGTCTAATCAACAAAATATGTCTATTGGTTATCAATAAATTTCAAATATCCATAAAGCACCTAATTCATAACAAGTGTTCATGAAAAATGGGGTACTATTATCTCAGAAGTACTAATTAGGCAACAATTGCCTTTTGTTCCAAATGTGACACAACTTCAATGATAGGGCCTTGTTTCATAACAAGTTCCTCTCATTTTGGTAGGTATTATTAGTCAAAAAAAAGTCCCTACTCAACTATGTTAGGCATGATACTTCACTCAAAGCCATATCCTTCCATCTTAGCCATAATTTCATCAAAACCAAGGATATATAATAAATCCCAACTAGAATATCACACAATAATGCATAAAATTTTAGAAAATACATCCCAATCCATTTATACATATTCTTGATTAGTTTTTTAACCAAAAAAAATTACACAACAAAACATGCCTACATTTTACCACAATCAAGTAAATATACCTTTGACTTCCCAGCCTCGACCTTAGGCCAATGTTCCATCTAGTTTCTTGGCACAAGAACTATAGCAAATAAAGGAAATTATCTCCACCATTCAAGCTAGGAAATAGACCAAGAATTTTAATTTGGATGATGTGTGCTCCTACCCATTCAACATGTACTATCTAAAAATACCATTTCCTTTATGGTACAAATAATTGATGTTTGACAAATACAAGGGTAAATGAGACCCAAAGGCTAATTTGACTAAATTATTTATTGTTTGCTAGCCAGTGGTTTATAGTGACATATACCTCCTATTTTTGTTTCATTTAAGTATAAAAGGAAAGTATTTTGATTAGTTATTTAAATTCCTAAATAACTTAGTATCTAATTTTCAAGGCCTTTAAAATAAGTTTATGTAACATTTCTCATACAATATCAAACATGAGATTTCATTGGTAGATTTGTCTCAAGCCAAATAAAAGGTTTTAAAATGTTTTCAAAGATATATAAAATGATGGAGAGTAATTTTTATTTTATTCACCCATATCTTATTAGATAAATAATTAGTCATTATATTTACCAACAAATTTCACAATGAGATATCCTACCATCTAGAGCTGTAATGTACACACACTTTTAAGGAAATCATTTACAAAGGTTTTTAATAAAAAAATGAACTTATTAATAAATGGATCATCAATCTTACCTCATCAAAACAAAATTATAATCAAAACCAAAGAATGGCCAAAATCAAAATCATAACCAAGTCTATGTGCAAGTGTCAGTCCCAACCTAGGACAATAATTATGAAAATTCCAAATAGTATAACCAAAAAAAGATTTTTTTTGGAAATGGAGTAACCAAGTTTCAACATGTCAAAATAGTGAAAACACCATATCCTCAACCAATGCTACAAATGTAAATTACTCCTTAATAATAACCTATTCAGAAAGCACAACCTTCATAGTAACCTAGACCATCTCAATAAATGTAGCAACATTTGCCTTTTCAAACCCCTCATCCAAGGAGAAATGTGCCTACTCATCACATCCTTAGTGACCTTGGAGAGCCCATTCAATTTGTGTTTCACAAGTTATCCACTTATAATCTAATTAGTTGCCTAATTCCAAAGTATTATCCTCAAGGCATTCTTTTTATAGATTGGTATAAATAAAATTAGTTCCATGAATACCATTGGGTTAATGACATAATTTATGTCATTATGTGCAGATCAATCACCTAATTGAAAATATGTTGGAAAATGGGGAGATAACATTGGATAATATATCTAATTAGAACTTTGGTATTTATAAAAACCCTTTTTGACAACATAATGATAATAACCAATAGAAGCAACAACCAAGGTTGGAACAACAATAATAATAGTATCAATAATTAAGATAAAATTAATAATACCAACATCAAAAATAATAATATCAACCAAACAGACTAATCCAAGGCTAGAATGATGCCAATACCCAATAGACTTACCACACCATTACACATGATTACAATAAAGTTTTAGTTCATCTTATAGGAGGTTGCATTTCCACCATCACCATTAATCCAAGACAAAGTACAAACTGAACATGACCATTAATAACCACCTCTAACCAACCAACCAATGCCAATGATCCTTCCTTGACCTAGGACCACATACTAGAGTACTATAAATAAGGGATTAATAATTTTAGACCATATAATGATAACTCATTATTGCCTCATGACCAACTACAAGTACACTAGTAAATGAGACTTATCCTATCTATCCCCCCTCTACCATCATTTATTAGAAACATGGTCTTATATCTAATCCTAATTGTGTAATCACAACTTTATGATCAATGATTACCATTACAGCCACACAGCCATTTTCCATCGATCCCATCCAACCCACTATTATGGTTAGGAACAAGCCATACACCACTATGAAGGATACACAATTTGATATTGTAGAATAACTTTATAAGATGTCCACATAAATCTCCATTTCAATTTTATTATATACATCTACCATCCATAAGAACATTTCAACAGAGTTCCTTGCCCAATATAAATTATAAAATGACATATCCCTAGACAAATTTGAATCTTTAGTTATACATCTAGCCTCAAGATAATAGTTAACCTTTAACCAATGTGATATATCATCTGTTAGCCCTCTCCATATTAATCTATTATACATCAAAGTTATCATAACATGGCACAAAGTGAAGTGAGTCCTCATAGACAATAGATCAAGCTTGAATATTATGTCTCTTAAGCTAATCAAACATCTCAAATACATAACAGCTAATCTCCATCCAAAAATGATCACAATTAAGGCCTAGGACAATGAAGAATGAGAATCACAAGGCACCATTAGCTTGCTAGTTATCATTGGGACTTCTATATATAATACATTATGCCATGTGTTAGACCTAGATTTATCATACAATTTGTTCTTGGGTAGACCTTGGATATATGAAATTCATTCAATACCTTCAACATTTCATCAATGTCTAAAGTTCTCTCATTTTTCCATAGATCTCATATTTCATAGATATTTATAACCCTATGAACATTACAAACATTTAGAGGTTGAGTATGAAAGATATAACTATTGATCTGGCTTAGATATATTTCTCAAAAGGGATAAGGGGAAATAAATACTTGTTGACTTTCCAAAGGCCAATTTCATTGACTTGAATACCCTTTATTCATATTCCCATATGCCACCTCCTAAAATATCCAATCATTATACCATCAAAACTAATGGCCCAAAAGAGTATTTAACCCATAATACATTCCACATTACCAAGATTTCATAAAACCCCAATTTTTATGAAAGATCTAAATCCAAGACACCTTTAATAGAATGTAAATGAAGGGGAAAAGGCAAACTACATAGTCTATCTCCTATCATTTTCACATGGGCCATTGGCTAAAAATAGGACCCACTCCTAAATGATGAATCCTAGTTTTATAATGCCAAATTGGCCCATTATTACAAAAATGCCAAACAACCCATTACAAATAGGATCATGGATAAGCACATCTATGAAGGAAGATGTCTTCGGCAAAATCAACAAGGAACACTTGAGCAAATATCCATGACTCGATACAAAAGAACCTACAGTCTAAGTTTTAAACCACTTGGGGGTGACCCCATGTATATTATTCATGTTCCAATGCCAATGAATAGTGATATTGATGCTAATAACAAAATTAAGTCTGATCATAGCATTTATGAAGACCTATCTAATACCAATATGTTTGATACTCATGTCATTTTTACTCTTAGACCAATTATTCTCCACATTCTACTTCCTTCATATCACCCTCAACATATAGCCTGGGACCAACAAGAGTCCACAGTGCTTATAGACTAGTTTGAGGATCATGAGGCCTTTTTTGATTTTATAGGCCTGTGTGATAATGTTCCATTGGGAGACCACAAACAATGGTTCTCAATCAGACTAGATCTTATAGCCTATTTTGGAGAATGGGTGAACACCCTTAGCCATAAACAACTAAATAAAACATTGAGGTCCCAAAGTGAAAACCTCTTTGAGGCACTTTTAAACTAGGGTAAAAGTATATACAAAGGATAGTATTTTATTGGAAACCTATTTCAAGCAGCATTAGATGAGGGTGTTCAACCTTCCTCAAACATAGATCAAGAGACCACTAATGACAAACTTGCTTTTGGGTTTGAGTTCAGTTCTAAAGAGTAGCAGGCCTTTGATCAAATCATCCAAGAGTTTCCAATAGTGTTTATCACATGTCCATGCTTACCTTTTGGAGATTATGATTCATCTTTCCTAAGGGAACTTGAAGAGCTATTCTAAATAGAGGACTTTGACATTGTTGACCAATTCTAATCATTTCCAACCATTATAGAAGATACTTCAACTCTTCTAGTGGAACACGCTATAGAATTCAACATCAGACTCTAGATGACCAAAAATGGATCAAATTAGGTGCATCCCTCACTGAGGATGAATTTGACATCTTTACATCCCTTTTGAGGGATTTTTTTGACATATTTTCTTGGGCATACTTTGACATGCTAGGTTTGGACCCTACCTTAGTTTTACACCACTTTTTTGTTCATTTGAATGCCAAACTCATAAAGAAAAACTTGTGCAAAATACATCCTTGCATTATTATATTAGTAAACAAAGAGTTTTAAAAACTCCTATCAGTGAGATGATTTGATTGATTGACTATTCATAATAGATCATGAATATTATACTTGTCAATAAGAAGCTAGAAAGAATCTAAATTTTCATTGATTTCTAAGATATAAACAAGGCCTACCCCAAGGATGACTTTAATCTACCAAACATTGACTTGATAATTGACTCCAAATTTGGGTATGAAATGATTTCACTAATGGATGGATTTTCAAGATACAACAAAATCATGATTTCACTAGAAGACTAACACAAAACATTATTCACCATTCCATGGGGAATGTTTTGTTATTAGGCTATGCCTTTTGGTCTCAAAAATGTTGGGACCACATACCAAAGAGCAATGACCATAATATTTCAAGATATGATGCATGATATTGTTGAAGATTACATTGATAACATAATAGGAAAATAAAAAAACTAGGGCTGATCATCCAACTACACTAAGAAATATATTTGAGAGGATACATGAATACACGGTTAGAATTAATCCTAAGATGTGAATTTTTGGAGTTACTTTAGGAAATTTGTTAAGCTTCATTATGTCTTTTTGAGGCATTTAAGTTGATCAAACCAAAATACAAGCCATTATCAAGATGCCACCACCTTCTAATTTGAAGAAGATCCATAGTTTGCAGACTAAGATTTAGTATATCAGACACTTAATTTAATATTTGGTTGACAAATGCCATTAATTTACACAATTATTGAATAAAGGTGTCACATTTTATTAGGATGAAGAATTAACAAAATCCTTCTAGCACCTCAAAGATTATATTACCAATCTGCCTATTTGGTTTCCACCTATGCTAGGAAAGACATGTTTACTGTATGTATCTACCATAAACAAATCCCTAGGGACACTTCTATCTTAGCATGATGATAATGGAAAAGAACATGTTGTGTACTATCTAATCCACACACTAGTTGCATATGAACATAATTATATGACCATTGAAAAATCCTATTTATCTATGATCTTTATAGTTCAAACACTATGACATTACATGTTAAATAACAAGACCATAGTTATTCCAAAATTAGATCCACTCAAGTATCTACTATCCAAGAAAATTGTACAAGGTCGCATGGCTAAATAGATCATGCTTCTAATCAAATTTGAGATATAATACATCAACCAAAAGGCCATTAAGGGATAAGTACTTATAGATCAACTTGCTAAAATTCCCCTTGCAGATATAGAGTTGTTGACTTTTCAATTCTCAAATGAGTCAATTATGACCATCATTGAAACACTTCTTGTGGAGCAACACTAGAATCTATATTTTAATGGATCATTCAAAACACATGGATCAATGTTAAGCCTATTATTTATTACACCACAAGGGGATATTATCCCTAAATCATTTCATATCAGCTTCACTTTACTAAAAACATGGCTGAATATGAATCACTCATTACATGGATTCAATAGGCAATATAATGGAATATTCAATATCTTAATGTTTATGGTGATTCTCAGTTAATCATCAATCAGGTTACAAACCATTTTCAAAACAAAGATGATAAGTTGGTAACATAAAATACCATGATTGACACTGTCAAATAGTATATTTATGCTATATAGTTTGAACACATACCAAGGGCCAATAACAAAATAGTTTATGCCATGACCACCATTCACTCTTTAATCCATCATCTGGACAAGGAAAAATAATATCAATTCCTCATTAATAATATTCTAGCACCATCTCATGAACCTTCAACCATCATAATGATCTATGTTATTATTGGTCCTAGCTATATATGGTATTCAAATATTTATACCTACCTCTATGACCACATTGGGCCACCAAACCTAAAACACAAACAATAAAATGCCTTTACCCACCAAGCCACATGTTATACCTTATATGGACCAACCCTTTACCACCAAATATTTGATGGAACTCTAATTCATTTTTTAAATTTAACAAAATCAACATTAGTATTATAGGAAGTTCATGAAGTATTATGTGAAGCCCACATAAGTGGGGTCGTATTATCCAAAAATATCCTACGTACTAGGTATTATTGGCCAACTATGGATGTAGATGTAGTTGTCTACATCAAAAGGTATCACAAATGTCAAAGGCATGCCATCTGATTCATGCCCCATACTAAACATTGAAACCAATGCCTACTATTGTTATTTTCATCATGGGGCCTTGATCTCATTGGGAAGATTAACCCAACATCTTCTGATGGCCATAAACACATCCTTTCCACTATCAAATATTTTAATAAGTGGGTTAAAGCTATACCCCTCACTTACATGACTATAAAACAAATTTACAAATTCATATTCAACCATATCATTTTCTATTATGGTATCCCATCTGACATTATATCTTATAATGGTAGATCATTCAAAAATAAGGATGTTAAATCACTATGTGCCGAGTATAACATTATTCAACATTTTTATACCACCTATTATCCACAAGGTAAGGGCCAAGTAGAAGCATCAAATAAAACCATTTTCAACACCATTAAAAATATTTTTAACGACACCAACCATGATTGGCACCTCCAAATATTCTATCCCCTCTAGGCATTCTACACTAATTACTATACTCCAACAAGATCCACTCCATATTCCATAGTTTATAGCATTGAGGCCATTCTTCCCATTGAGTTTAAGTTACCTTATTTATGTATTTTTCAAAAGCATGTTATAGATGATGAATTTTATTGAGTAGCTCACCTACAAGAGATGGATTTAATTGATGAAAAATGCATGGCTACAGTCAATAGCCTGCAAGCATACCATAAATGACTCCATGATGACTATAATTAGTGGGTCAAACATAGAGAATTTAATCTTGGTGATCTTATTCTCAATGAAAACCAACATAATACTTTGGATGAGAAGAAACACAAGGGAGATTTAAAACCCAATTGGATAGGTTTATACATCATTGTTGCAAACTATGGCTCTGGAGCATATAGGCTCACTACACCAAATGGGGATGAACTTGATGAGGCGATAAAAATTATACATCTCAAGCATTAATTTTTTTAAGAGAAACCTAAAGTATTATTTATGAGTCTTATTTCCATTATACCATATCATGATTTTATTTTTACTATACCTTAGACCATTTTATCATACCTTTCCTATTGACCAAAGTTGTTTTTAACCCTCCCTACCCAAACCTTTAACCTTTGTTCCATTCACTTGGTTCCATGGGCACTTTTAGTAAGAATATTTAGATCAAGTTTTAGTATTTTATTCAATATTATACATAGAGGCCATATTTTGGAGTAGTATGATAGTGGTTTAGTAGTTACATCCTTCATTTATTGATTTTTTTTATTTTGGGGTATTCCTGATTATAACCACCTTTAAGTAAATTAGCATACCACCATCATGCTACTAATTATAGTCACCTATGATAAAATTAGTATCATTGACCTATGCCATAATTTCCTAATTATACCACCTATGGTAAAATTATTCACAACACCTTTATCACGCCTTTAAGTACCACCTTGTCATTCCTATGTTGTAATGTGCCATTTGCTTACTTTGCCTAGTTTATGAATTTGCTTCTACCTAATAATATTCCTCTGTTGTAAGGCATACCTATAGTTACTTGATGTCCCATCTTAGGACTATGTAGGCATAAATAAATTCATGATGAGTTTAGTTTAGTCACCATTTTATATGTTCTCACCATTTTTCAATTTGGACCATCTATTAGCTCATCATTCTCTATCGAGTTGAGATACTTCAAAAATTCCAAAAACATTTTCAAATGATCTAGAAAATACTAAACATTAACCATGTATTTGACTTTAGGATTATGGGATCCCTATCTATATCAAAATAAACCACTTGTCATTTAGTTTCCCCATCCTTACTATCCTTGTGTCCCATATTCTCACCATTTTTGCGATCCCATTCCATATTCCTCTATAACATAGTCATGTTTTCCTTTTCATTATTTTATTCTATCCCATCTCCTGGGAGAACTACATTTGGCCTAAATTTTATGTTAGACCTTACATACATGGAACTATGTAGGAAGTGTCCACTTTCCTAGTGCATATGGAATTAGCTTAGCCACCCCCTTTACTTTCTTTTATTCCACCATTATGGTTGTTTGTGTGATTGTTTTCCTATAACCTAGGGGAAATTTTTGTCATCTTATTTGTTCTCTATTTATGCTAAAATTATGATTAACCATTTTTTGTTTTTGTTTCATTTTATTCTCTTTATTTCATTTTGTTCATTCTTTTCTTGGTGATTTTTTGTTTGTTTATTTGTTTGCCTCTATGTTTGCTTTCTTATTGTGACTTGATTCAGTCTATGAACATTCATTGTGTGATCCCTTGTGTATTATTATTGAATCCATCCATATTCATACATCAACATTATCATCATGGTTTTTATCATTGGTCTATTATTTTTTATTATTTATTAGATTATGTGTCAATCTTTATACATATTTCAGCTAAGTTCTCATGGTTTTTTATATCATGATGCCTACCATCATGTGCTACAACAAAAATCAGCTCATGAAGTCTTACAAGTAATGTGGCCATGATATATCTCCTTGGCACCTAAAAAATTATCCATCTACCCACATCATATCACATATAGAGTAATTAAAATCATGAAATAATTTTAACCCTTACTAGTTAGGATGTGCATCTCCATACTAGTAGGTCTCCCAAATAAATATTTCTCCTTTGTACCACTTTTACATCATACTCCCATCATTATTCCAATGATTATAATTACCTCTAGGTAAATAATTATGTCTCATCCCACTTGTGCTACCAATGATTCTAAATACCTTTGGGCAAATCATTATGTATCATCTTACCCATGGATCTAATGATCATAACCACCTATGAGAAAATTATTGTGTTTTGAACGTTAATGATTATAACCACCTTTGGGAAAACCATTATCTTTACCCACCCAACTGGGGCATGTTTTCATTCTACCAATAATTATAACCACCTATGGGAAAATCATTATTTCCCTTTTAATGATTGTAATCACTTTTGGAAAAATCATTATCTTGTTACCCTAATCCTTTTTTAATGATTGTAACCACTTTTAGGAAAAACATTATCTTTTTTTATCCTACCTATATTGATTATTATAAACACCTATGGGAAAATCATCTTATTTGTTTTCCCAAATAGGTGTTGGGTTGTGGAGCTAAAAGCTTCACTAATGCAGACATGGAGGAGGTTGCAGAAGTGTTGCGGAGTGTCACAGACACCAGCATCGGTCAGGCCAACCGACGATGGCAGGAAGGAGATAGGAAGCAACCGATGTTGGTCATAGATTGGCCAGCATCGGCAATCCCCAGGCAGACAGGGACCGACATCGGTCACCTGTGGTTTGAGCTGTGAGTATATTACGGGCAATTGGTTGACGAACCAAGTGTTTGCATGTTTAGAGCTAATTTTAGACTAAGAGCTATAGATTTAATTATTGTATTATATGTCTAATTATTGTTTGGATGAGATCTATATAATAGACTCATAGTTGTATTGTAAAAGTGTGCTAGAAAGCCATAGAGCTTTTAGAGAGAGCTAGTGTAGCTCCTCCTAGTTCCAAAGGGGTGCTGAGTGTGTATGATCAGGGAGAGTTGCAAGGTCTACAAGGTCAAGGAGCTGATCCACCGAGGTACCGGTTGAAGAATCATAAGGACTTGGTGAGGCAAGGACAAGGGTTCTTTAGGGGTGTAGAGATATCTACATGGTGAGTAAGGTCTAGTGATTTGTAGGTAGCAGCAGAGAGCAGGAGATCTACTTGGAGTATGGTTGTGTACTTGGTGAACTGGCAGTGTGTTACTGACTGGTTAGAGAGGTGAACATCAATTCTATATTGGAGTTGATTGTTGTGACTGAGAGAGAGAGTGAAGAAGGTCTTGAGGCGTGGCAAACCTTTGAGGTGGAGGAAGAAGTGGTATCTTCCTTATTGTATATTCTTCTGAGTGATTATTAATATAATTATGTATTGTCTCTCAATTCCTGTGTTGTTTCATATTTCTAGTTACTTATTGATTCTGGTATAATTCCATGTTTAGTTGCTAATACAAGAAGTAATCATATGTGCTCTAATTGGTAGAGCAAGATCCTGACTAAGTAGGCATCAGAGCATGTTTATTGTTCTAGGTTCTTGACAAGTGGTATCAGAGCTTTTGGTTGGGTTACTAACAGGTGGTTTCAGATCTGGTAGTGTTTGTTGATTACAGGTTACTCACAGGGGTTTTTGATTGAGTGGGAGTATAACAATGGCAGAAGGAAGTAAGCTACGAATGGAGAAATTGAATAGCACAAATGGTCTGATTGATGGAAAGAAAGAGCAGGTAAATAAAGATTGTTGGTTGGTAGTAGATCAGCATGAAGGAACTGAAGATGCAGATGTTGTAGGTGTTGTTACATAGGATGCTTTGGGAGGTTTCTTGGATAAAGTGGAATCTTGGTTTACAGATTATTTTGCCTCTTTCCATGTAGTTCGAAATAGAGCATCTTTTCATGGGTATGTCTTTGGAGACTTTGGAGAGATTTATTTAGGAGCTGGAGAGCCTTGTCAAATGATTGACAAAGGGGAAGTGAAGTTGAAATTGTAGATGGACGACACACAGTGGTTGAAGGAAGTCATGCAGGTACCAGTCTTGGAGATGAGTCTAATTTCTTCAAGAAATTTGGGTGATGAGAGATGCACTGTAACTCTCACAACGGATACACTTGAATTAGATGGTGGTAAGAAAGTAGGTATCCTTTATCTATCTACTTATATTACTGATTCACCTTCTGTTCTAGAGATGTGGCTTTGTAGGCTTGGTTACATATATAGGAGGGGAATGCATGTTCTGAAGCAAAAGATAGATGTTTTTGACAAGCTAAAGAACTGGAAAGCCTTGGTGTTCATGGAAGAGATGACAGGTACAGATCAGGTGAGGGAACTAAATTATTCTGAGTAGAGCAAGGTTGATTTGATTAGGACTTTGATCCATGGAGAGCTCATGGGTAAAAAGTTATCACTCACAGATGAACACAGGTACCGGCATCGGTCAGACAGTAATCGACATTGGCAATAGGAAGACCGATGTCGGTCATGAAGGAACTGACGTCAACAGAAAGGACACTGGCATTGGCTAGGGAAATGATGTCGGCAGTTAGGGTCAATGCAGGGAACCGACATCTGTCAGGAGCAGATTGGGAGATGGCTGAGATCGGTCATTGGAACAGATATTGGGTGGACAGCAAGCTATTAACAAGTCTCAAACGCTCATGTGGAGGTCCAAAAGGGTAAGTGAACCTCATATTCATTATTCACCTTCTTTATATTGCTTACTAATGGTCGAGAACTAGGAAGATGTGAAGAGGCAATGCAGGTAGAATCCAGATACAGTGGGAGCTTGGCATGGATGAGGAGTGTGAGTCCTTGGAGAAGAACCAAATAGGTATTTGTTGGTAGAGTTGTCAGCTGGAAGAAAGCACTGAGAGATGGATGGATTCCCATAGTTAAATAAGAGAGTGGATGGATACATGAGACGGAAGGCCAAGGCATATGGTCTTAAAGAAGCTGCAGGACAGTGGTACAGGTTTTGATAGGTGGATGATTAAGCATGGCTTTAGTCAATGTCAGTGTAACTATTGTAGTTTTATTCTTACTAGGTGGATGATGAGTCACGACATTATCCAGTTACTGTATGTGGATGGTTTGCTAGCAGGGTTTGTACATACAGGGATTTGTTGAGCTAAAAGGTAAGGTTAGTTCAGAGGTATGTCATGAAGAATTTGGAGCAGCAAAATTCTTTGGCATAAGAGACATGGAGATTTTATCTCCAGTGGGAGCTGATGTGAAGACGGTGTTGGCGAGGTTCATTACGTAGGATGCAGAATCAGAAAGCACACCAAGGGCTAGACAGTTCAAGCTTAGCTTGAAACAGGGTTTGAAATCACATGAGGTCTAGTGTAGACCTGAGTTTTCCCAATCAGTGGGGGTTGTCAGAAAGTATGGAGCCAATTTGGGGAAGGAGTATTAGAGGGTAGTTCAGTGGGACTAGCAGCAGGGATTCTTGTTATGTAGGGTCAAGTTCTTCACTACATGGATATGTAGGTTCGGATATGGCAGGTTACTTGAATGATAGGTATAGCATCATAGGTTGTGTGGTGGTTGGTCTTCAGGATTGATCTTAAAGAGGGATACAAGCAAGGAAATAGATTAGACGAGCTACAAATATAGGTATAGGTGCAGCTATTTATCTCCAAGTGGGAGATTGTTGGGTTATGGAGCTAAAAGCTTCACTGATGCAGACATGGAGGAGGTTGCAGAAGTGTTGCAGAGTGTCACAGACACTGGCATTAGTCAGGCCAACCGATGACGACAGGAAGGAGATAGGAAGCAACTGACGTCAGTCATAGATCGGCCGGCGTCGGCGATCCCCAGGTAGACAGGGACCGACATCGGTCACCTGTGGTTCGAGCTGCGAGTATATTACGGGCAGTTGGTTGATGAACCAAGTGTTTGCATGTTTAGAGCTAATTTTAGACTAAGAGCTATGTATTTAATTATTGTATTAGATGTCTAATTATTGTTTGGATGAGATCTATATAATAGACTCATAGTTGTATTGTAAAAGTGTGCTAGAAATCCATAGAGCTTTTAGAGAGAGCTAGTGTAGCTCCTCCTAGTTCCAAAGGGGTGCTGAGTGTGTATGATCAGGGAGAGTTGCAAGGTCTGCAAGGTCAAGGAGCTAATCCACTAGGGTACTGGTTGAAGAATCATAAGGACTTGGTGAGGCAAGGATAAGGGTTCTTTAGGGGTGTAGAGATATCTACATGGTGAGTAAGGTCTAGTGATTTGCAAGTAGCAACAGAGAGCAGGAGATCTACTTGGAGTATGGTTGTGTACTTGGTGAATTGGCAGCATGTTACTGACTGGTTGGAGAGGTGAACATCAATTCTATATTGGAGTTGATTGTTGTGACTGAGAGAGAGAGGGAAGAAGGTCTTGAGGTGTGGCGAACCTTTGAGGTGGAGGAAGAAGTGGCATCCTCCTTATTGTATATTCTTCTGAGTGATTATTAATACAATTGTGTATTGTCTCTCAATTCCTGTGTTGTTTCATATTTCTAGTTACTTATTGATTCTAGTATAATTTCATGTTTAGTTGCTAATACAAGAAGTAATCATATGTGCTCTAATTGGTAAAGCAAGATCCTGACTAAGTAGGCATCGGAGCATGTTTATTTTTCTAGGTTCTTGACAATAGCGAAGCTCCATATGTTACTAATTATAACTGCCTATGGGCAATCGGTCTTTACCACCCTATTTTACCTTTTGGTCCCATCATTTTACTTCTTTCCAGGGACTGATCATTGATCCTTTTTTCTAACCACTCCCTCGAGGGGGAATCTATAGTTCATCCATTAGTATTGAAGCATTAGGCATATAAGACCTTTTCTTTTTTTGAGAAGACATTATTGTGCCTATAGGTTTTAACACCTTCCTAAATAGGGAAAAACTATGGACATCTAAAAATAGCCATAATTGGATTCTGATCAAAATTCATACTAATTTCTATCAACCATTACAAGTTATGCTTAAGAATCATGGAGCATCCCAAATTTGCTTACATAACATTCATCAAAGCTCAAAATCATGTTGAGACATCCCTATTTGGGGTATCCTCTCATATGTAATAATAACCTCTCACTAATTCATCCCTAATCACCTTATAATAACACAAGTGTCAATTTGGTATGTGGACCTATTAAGTAGGGCACATGCATGCTTAATCAAATCTTGAAAGATCTAAAAGGCTAGTTAAAATAAACTAACAAGCTAAAAAAGATTAAATGCCTAATTGAATTATCTATTTGAAATTAATGAATATCTAAAGGAAATTATTTTTTAAAAAATATCCTAGCCTTTAATCATTGCCTTTATGAGTTGTCAAGATCTTTTAAAATATTTTAAAATATCTAATTTGAGAGCCATGTCTAGTAACTACAAATCATAATTACTTAACAACTATTAACTCTACTAGAGTTAGTTTTAACTCACCTAAGTTTAGTTTTAACTCAATTCAAGCCTAAAGTCAACCTTAACTCACCTTGGGTGATAGTTAGTTATTAATACTATAAATACAAGGCCATAACTCTTCATTTCTAAGATTTTATTTTAGATTTATTATGTAGGATTTACTCATTATAACTAGTGTAAGTAGTGTTACCATGCCCAAATCTTAATCCAATAAACATCAAAGACAAGGTGCTAAGAAGAGAAGGAGCCAATCAATCTCCATTAATGAATATTTATTAATGCACAAGATGAGAAATCCATTTAGAGATCCAAGGAAGATAGAAGATTTATGTCTGTTATGTTTTTCTTGTGCTTTCATTTAGTTTTTGTTACCTAAGTCCTCCCTAATGTCTAGGCTAGAGGTGTTATGATCTTAGTGTGTCCATTTCATTAGTTTTATGAAACTAATAGAATGCTAACCTCCCATCTATGTCAAATTCCTAGTTCACAAATATTATTGTTATTCTAATAGTGCATCATGAGCACACTAGGCATGGATTCTCTTTTTGGCCATATATTCCACATATGAAATCCATTTTGGTTCTTATCTAAAGTGTTGGAATGATTTTAAACAATAAATATAATAAAATAAATCATTTTATATTTATATATACTTTAGTGTGATAAATTCCTAATTTTTGTCTCAATGACCCATTATGGGATGCAATTTCATATGTTAGGGTATGGCACATAATGTATCTAGACTCTCTCACCCAATGGATAAGGATTGGTGGGCTTGTGTTGTGATTTATTTGGGTCACTAATTAAAAAAAATGTAATTTGAATAGAACAAGATAAAAATGAGGATATGAAATGTCAAAAGTTAGATACCAAATGCCAGACAGATTGTGAAGGGTTAGCGTATTCCTTCTTATCATTATAAATAAGAGAAATGGCTATTGTAAAAGGGATTTGTGATGCCCAAAATTTGTGAATATTGAGATTGACTAAGGAAAATTTGTGCTCATTATTCTATCCATGAACCAAGGAAATACTAAAACTTTTTATTTCATTTTCCTTAGTGGGTATGTATTTATCTTATGTTAATCCATAACTCATTTTTTTAAGTACCAATTATGTTTGATCTCCTAAAGTAACTTATTATATTTTAGTTTTCTAATTACATTAGTGAATTAAATATATATTTTCTCATTCATATGTGAATATTCATCTTACATCATTTCTTTCATTTAGTCTCAAGTTATTCTGGTGATTCTCTATTCATATTCCATTGTAAGTTTTTCCCCCATTCTCCTCATATTTTACATTTTGTTCTATTTTTACTCTCCAATTAAAAGTATACAAAAACATTAAAATACTTATATATTATGAGGTAATTATCCCTCTTAAACATAGAGCATAATCATTGTCTCTATGGTGATTTCTCCAAAAATTGGTGAATTAATGTCACTTCCAATTAGGTGACTCATAAAACCAAGAAATATAAAAGTGACCTAAATTTACATGAATAGGATTTAAGTATCACAAGAGTAGGATATGATTATATGGGATAGAGGAAACATGTATCAAAATAGTGAAATTCCTTCTTGAGGTATTCACCATGATAGACCTTTTCAAGATCATATAGTTGTTAATGTATTTTCTTATCTTTTTCAACATAGAACCTAAGTTTCTTAACATTTTGATGTAAATGACCCAAATTTCTAGACCATTTTAGATACATTTAATCTTCTTCACTGATTATGAGAGATAATAATTTTTTTAAAGGTCAGAGACAATTCATTCGATGATATTATCCATTCATATGAGGTATTCCAAGTGAATATTCTTAATATATGAATACAACTCATGATGATTTAGCTAATGCTAATCCTATGTTCTGTCATTTTGAATTATTCCCAATGATCAATCATAATTTTTTTAATACTACTCTTGTTGTTTTTCCTAACCTTATTACATCTACCCCTAATAATTTTTACTATTTCAAAAAGAAATGCATTAGTATTTTTTCATCTCAACTTGTATTCACTCATGTGATAAATAAGGTTAAGCTTGAGGTGGATGATGATTGCAGTGGCACTAATGTGGTTGAGTTTCTTACTTCACCTTTTGAGTATACAAAGTATAAAATAGAAAGAGAAGATTTAATAATTGATTTGGTGTTAAAATAGGGTGATTATAAGAAGAAGCATGTATAATTATGCTTATTTTTATTGATTTATTTATTTCAATTTTATATATGGATTTTTTTTTTGATATACTTATCATGTTATACACTTTAGTACTTTCAATTTATGCATGATTTTGATAGTGGATATTTTTTGTGTGAGTTTTCAATTGTAGTTTTGATAATATGTTTAGCTTGTTAGTTTATCCTTTTGATCATATGGTTATCTTGCATATTTATATGATGTTATGTTTTAATTTATGGATTAAGATTAGTGGTGAATTTTTCAAATCATTAATCATAATATTATTGATCATTTAGTTATATGTAAACATATTTAATGACATTTTAGCTATTTTTTAATCAAGTTGTAAAGGCCCCTCACCAATTAGATATGTTTATGTTGGTATATATTCTAAATTATTCTTGTGTCTTATAAACTTTATTAATAATTTTGATTTATAAAATCTATAAATTATAAAGTGATTAACTTTATTTTTTATAACTATAACTTACTAAGAGCTACTTTATAAATTAAAAAAACATCCACCTATAATAGAAAAGACACACATAGGTAAAATAGATACTTGATTTTAATATTTCATATTCTTATTTCCATGTAATCATCTCTGAGATTGATCATCACTTATAGATAAACCAAACAACATCTTCTCTGATAGTGAAGTAAACTAATTGAATAACATAGGTATATCTATGTTTATTATTAATTTATAGCCAATTATATAAGGTTTTATTATATTAATTCATTTGATAATGGCATATATGTATTCATATGTGCATAAATAATTATATTTTACTTGAATAATGATGAATACATCATATTTTATGGTAGATTTTTGGAATACTAATTATATAATGATTATTATTATGAATATTTGATTAAAGACATTTTCATGGCATAGTTTTTAAAATAAATTACTTATTTTATTTACAAATTTCTTGAGTCAACTCTTTTTTTAGTTTATTATTTATTAGCTTTAGTTAGTTTATTTATATTACTTTTACTTTATTATATAGTTTAGTTTAGTTTATTAGACTTAGGTTGATATGTCTCCACATTTTATTAAGTCTTTAGTTTCTTAATCTTTAATTTGTATTAACGTCTCACTTATAGATCTAATTAATAGTTTTATAATTACTAATTTTAATATTTGAACTCTAAATTTGGAAATAACCTTATTTATTTTAATTGTAACCTTCTCTTCTAGTTTTTTCTTAGGTGACTATTTGTTTTAATCTTTAGTTCATGTAGTTTAGAATAATTATAATCCTGATTAGTGTTTCTCTATTTGTATTCCATGTTCATCTATTATATATTACTTTTATTTTTTTTCATTACTTTTATTTTAGTTTGTTTTATTCTATTATAGCATCAAGAGAGATTGATTATAGAATATTTATATTAATGGTTTGAGATTTTATAATGAACCATCCTTGAAGCTGATGCTTATTTCATAAACTCTACTTTATTGTATAGGTTAGATCATATCTTTAAATCTAATTCAGAATCAGTATACATATGGAATTAGTTATCCAAATAATGAATTTTGATTCACTATTTTATTCGACTGATTTATTTTTAAAGTACTAAAAGTGCTTTTTACACATTATAACTAGTTATTGGCCAATTTGTCCCTTATGATAAAATGGTATGGATATAACTTGACCTTAATGATAAGTTAAAGGGTTGATTTGTTGATGTTATAATTTTCACCATCAACAAATTTGTTGAATTCATTGGGGAATTCAAAAATCATTTTTTTTCTTTCATATTCAAATTAGTATTTTTTGTCCATGACCATTACAAGTTGTCCTCCTACTATCCAATTTGGGTCTAATATTATTGAATACCAAGTTGACATAGCCTCTAATATTATTCACTTTTCTTGGTACAAAAATCCTCATGAAATTCATCATACTATTGAGGTTACAAATTATGAATAAGATGAAGCATATGAGACACACACACACACACACACACACACACACACACACACACACACACACACACACACACACACACACACACACACACACACACACACACACACACACACACACAAAAAAAAAAAAAAAAAAAAAATCATGCATACCCTATTTGGACTTAAAAATTAGTTTCACATTCAAAAACTAAACCATCACATTAAGTGACATAGGGAATGAATATTGGTTTTTAATCCTTAGCCTAGAATGTATGTATGTATGGATGCATGCATGTATGTATATATGTATATATGCATGTATGTATGTAGATACAGACATACATACATCCATGCATACATACATACATACATGCATGGCCTATTTGGACTTAAAAATTAGTTTCACATTCAACAATGAAACCATCACATTAAATGAGATAAAGAATGAATCTTGTTTGTTAATCCTTAGCCTAGAATCAATTATTTCCTTGAAAAGTTTATTTTTTACAATTTCATATAACTTATTGAGTTTAATAATAATATATAACCTGATGAGACATCTAATATTAGATAAACCTAGAGAAAGAATTAGAGGCATCATCCCTAGTCTACATAATAATAAATAATAAGAAGAAATAATTGATATTAAAGCTAAATATAATGTTGAAAATGAATAGAAAATAGTAAATGTAAAAATTTATATAAATATAATTAATATTGGTAGTTACCCTGGTAACTTAACCTTCCTTATAAGACTTAATGTTCCTAAGTTTTTAGGAAACCCTAGTGAAGCTTAAGAAGATCACTTAGTTGCCTTTAAGTCAATTTGGGAAACCCTTAAAATAACTAATAAAAAGGTTTTTTTTAGGGTGATTTTGTAAAATTTAGAAGGTAAAGCATACTAATATTTCATTAGTTTGCTCACTAAGGTAACTAATACATGGAAAGATATATAAGAATTGCTCAAATTTTTTTTTGGTAAACCTAAAACAACAAGGAGTTAGTCAATGAGTTTTTAAATATTTCCATTGACAAGGTGAAAATATTTACCATTTTATTACCAAATTTACTAAGTTGGGTCGAAATAAACTACATGATGTAAACCCATATAAAAATTTATCAAGATTATATTTTTGTAGTGTATTACCCTTAAAATGTAAAAGGTCTTTACAAAATAAGGATACTATAGAATATGATGCTATAATTAATTTTTTGAATTGAATATACAAATAAGTTAAAATGTATTGGTTTTAAATAATGAGTTTTTATAGTTTAAACCTCTAAAACTATATAAATTTTAAAATTAATGCATAATCTTGACAGTGATCTGATCATCATCAAATAAAATTTGAATGGAAAACCATCATCGTCAAGGAAAACTCCCAATCCTCAAAATTGTAAGAGAAGAATTTTTTTCTTATTATCATATTTATGAGATAAATTATGATCCAAATGATTTTATTGTGTTCAAAACAAATTTAAACATCTTATTTAATTAAAATATAGTATTCTTATTAAATTGGCTAAAAATATAAATGTGTAATTCTAATGAGTCCTCAGATGAAATCAAAACCACTAATGTTTATGTTGTTCAAACAAGAAAAAAATTTATAACTATGTCTCAAAAGATAATTCAAAAGTAAATAATAATCAATCATCTATGTCTAAACCTTATTTAGAAGATAAATATAAATCCACTATGAATAATAATATTGTTACAAATAATTTTTCTACAAATTATCATCAAGTTAATATTTTACCTAGTAGATTTAAGAATGCACAATATCCTTTGTATAATCCTAAAAACTATACTCATATTCATTATCCTAAAGTTAGATATTATAAAATTATTGATGATTTGGAAACTATAAAAGTATTATTTTCTTTTCTTTAATATGCTAGTTTACATGGCCAACTTGAAAATATTAATGATGTTATTAGAAATATAAATAGTAAGAATGTAGTGAGCTTGCAAGAAGAAAATAATAATGATGAACCTCACTCTATTTTTTATTAGTAAAATGATCCTCCCTCCAATTATAATCCTAATTTATATGTATATATAATTTTTTTTATAAATTAATATATAATTATATTATTTCCACAAGATATTTTATGAACATTATGCCTATGTTTATTGCTGATTAAATAGATAAATCTTACAAAATAAACAATACAAAAATCACTAGTTTTGATACTTTCCAAACTAAAATTTATGGTAAGTTTCATGATATTGTTATTAAGATAGATCAATAAGAAATAGTAAGGTGCATATCTAATGTGGAAGTTCTAGATACCCATACAAACTATGTTATGTTGTTAGGTAAAAAATGGCTAAAAGCAACTGGTGCTTTTATAGTTAAGGACACTACTTGGGTTCCAATTGATGATGAAACTATTTTTATGCATAGATAAAAATGTAATATTAATCATATTAAATCTATATGAACTAATGTTTCTTATGTTGATGAATTGGTATTAATGAGTTTCTAATTTTAGTTGAACCTAATCAGCTCCAATTAAGAATTGTACCTTACAAAACCATTTAGTCTTTTTAATTTAATGGAAGATATTTGAAACATGGAAGTGGTGTTTTAAATGTTATAATTTCTCTTATATGTAATTTTTTTAGATACACTTGTAAATTATCATTTGAAAATACCAATAACAAAACTAAATTTTAGGATCTATATTTAGGTCTTGAGAAAGTAGAGAATTAAGGATAAAACATTTAGAAGTCTTCGTAGATAATTAATTTATTGTAATACAAGTAATAATAATATAAAAACTAATTAGATTCATCTTTATATGCACACACACATAAATTTTGGTATCTAACTAAAAATTTCTAAGCATTCAACATCACACATATTAGTAGAAAATTTAATTCTCATGTTGATAAACTTGTTTTTTTTACTAACCACATAAGTGACATTTATCCTTCTATTAATTATTCCTTTTCATAAGTTTATAGACCTAAAATTCCTGATCTTGATGATAATTGGTCTATTATTTTACTATGATGATCATATTGATGTTTTTTGAAAGGTATTTATTTTAATCATGATGATTATATGTTTAATTTTGGTGATTATTTGTAGTTAAGAACTAATAAGATACTTGATTTTTTAATAAACCTATAATCAATTTCTAAAACACATGATCAACCTAAAATATCATGAACCAAGGATCCATATAAGAGAATTATGGGTGACACCATTCATATTAATATTGGTACTAAAGAGGGTCCTAAATTTGTTTATTTGGGAATTTATTGTACTTTTTAATAAAATTTACATTTTATTTAATTATTAAATGGATATTTTGATATTTTTTCTTGGTCCTAAAAATACCTAAAAGGTTATGATACTAAAATTATAAAAAATGGCATACCCATTGAGTCTGGTACAAAACCCATTAGATAAAAATCATGAAGAAGCAACCCCTTATAGGAAAACACCATCAATAAAGAGTTGGATAAAATGTTAAATTGTGGAGTCATTTTTCTTAAAATATATTGAGACTAGGTAGGTAATTTATTTCTTATTAGGAATAAAAACCATGATATTCATCTTTGTGTAAACTTTAGAGAATCAATATGTGTTATTATTAAAGACAACTTTCATTTTCCAAGTATAGATCAAATCTTTCAACAAGATATTGATTATAAAATGGTGTTTTTTATTGATTTATTTTTAGGTTATAATCACATTTTTGAAATTTTAAAGATAGACATAAGACTACATTTACCACACATTGATTAACTTTTTATTTTAACATAATTCCTTCATTTTAATGAATGCAAGTACAAATTTTAAAAGAGATATGCATGTTTATTTTTATGACCTTGTCATAATTATCATTCAAACCTATTTTTTTGACTTTATGATTCATCCAAACAAGATCAAGAAACATCTTGATCATTTTCATAAAACCTTCACTAGATGTAGAAAGTATGGTATATCTTTGAATCCTAAAAAAGTAGTGTTTGGAGTTATATAAGGTAAAATATTGGGTCACATTATTTTAAAATATGAAATTTAAATTGATCTAGAACACATCAAAGTTATTTTGGATTTACCACCCTCTAAATATCAATATGGTCTTACATATTTTTTTGGTAAAATAAACTTTATGTCTAAGCTTATTTTTTATTTCACTAAGAAATCTAATCCTTTATAGGGTTTTGCTTTAAAAAATCAGATTTATTTATGGGATGAAATCTTGGATTCAAAATTTAATGGAGTAAAGGTTGTTATATCAAGTGTTCTTGTACTTTAAAAAAATTATTTAAATAAACCATTTATCTTGTATGTTAACGTAATTGAGAAAGCCATAAGTGTTATTAATCAACATGATTTTAATCATAAGGAAATACATATTGGTTATATGAGTTAGGTTTTGAAAGATGTTGAAGTCAGGGACCCTTTGATTGAAAAGTTTATTCTCTCATTAATTTCATATTTAAATAAATTTAGGTATCTTTTAATGGGAAACAAAGTCAATATTCATTAAAATGTGCCTATTTTATCATATTTAATGAAGCAACCTAAAATTCAAGGTAGGTTAAAAAATTGGATTTCAAAATGAAATAATTTGATTGTAAATTTAAGAACTCAAATTTAATTAAATGAAATGATATACCCAATCACTAATTCTTTCAGTTGATGATAGTTAAAATGACAAACCACATTTTTAAACCATTAAATCTGGTGATATTTAAAAATATTTCAAAATAAAACTCATGTTGCATGATTAGATTTACTTATTTTCACAAGATGATCAGTATCATAACCTTGTTTATTACTTCCAAACCCAATATTTTCTTGATTATTTAGATAAATATCAAATAAGGGATCTTAGGCTACCGGATTTAAAATTTATTTTATTATATTTTTTTGTTCTATAGAAATAGAGATGGAGTGATTTAACATTATTTAACCCATGAGAAAAATCAAAATTTTCTTAGGATTGATCAAGAATTCAGTTGTGGTGGGCATTATACAATGAAAAATATTATATATAAAATCATGTGTGTGGGATATTATTAGCCTACATTATTTAAAGATTATTATAAATTGGTGAGATCATTTATGCCTTATCAAATTTTTATTGGTATGGATAGCTTACCATGCATGCCTTTAATCCCTATTATACGTAAGAAAAATTTCACTAAATGGGGTATTTATTTTATTCTTTATATCCATCCTTCATCATCAATTGGCCATAGATATATTATAACAACAAGTGATTATTTTACTAAATGGCCTAAATTTATAGAAATAAGAAGTTCTACCACTTATGATGATATCATTTTTAATGATTTTTTTTTCAAATATTTGGCATTACTTATGTAGTAATATCTATTAATGTTCCTTAGTAAACTTTTCATGAATATTTATAATTCTTAGGACATTATTCAATAGTTTATAATCATTATTCTAAGTATTATCCATAAAGTAATGGACATGAAGAATCTACTAACAAAATTTTAATTTCATTTATCAAAAATATATTTTTTAAAATAAAATGTATTGGCATGTTAGTTTTTTAAAGCATTATTGGTTGATCATGCTATGATAGAAGTGTTAACATGTTATTCTCCATTTAAGTTAGTTTATGAATTTTAGGACACCTTGCCAATTGAATTCTTTTGAAATTTTGTCTAATACCACTCTTTATAATCTCATTGAAGATACTATTATTATAGAAAAAATATTAAATGACATCATAGTTTAAGATGAAACTAAATAAACAACTCTATAAATACTAGGAAAATCTAAGGAAAAACATAAGAAATTATTTGACAAGAAATTTTATAACTAGATTTTAAATGTTGGATACCTAGTGTTATATTAGGATAAATCCCATGAAAAACCAATAAAATGTAATAATTTTGATTCATTATGGATTACGCCATGTAATATAGCTATTATTCTTGGTTTTAAAGTTTTCTACTTGCATTATCTTGATGGAAATTGGTTACATCATTAAATTAATGGTCATCATCTAAATATTTTATTTAATTAACTTTATTTTCTTTCTTTTTTATTATTTCTATTATTTTCTAGCCTTATATCATTTCTATTTAATTTATCTTATTTAGTTTGTGAGGTATTCATCATTATGAATAATAATTTAATAAATTTCTAGCATATAATTATAATTACTTATTTATAAAAGGTTTAAATATCATGTTGAAATTTTGATTAATCATTTATAAACAAAAAAGTACTAAAATACTATTGCTATAAGTATTAATTTCTTTCAAAATTGATGTTCTAGGCTAGTTAAATGATTATCTTTCATCCCAAAACTCCTCATTAAAAATTTCTTAATCTTCATGCCATTCTAGCTAAAACATATAACCCTTAAATTTAAAAATTATTTTTAAAGGGTTCATGCTTAGATGCTTAGGAAATAATTGGCCTAGATTGCACTCCTATGCTTTGAAACTTATAGTTTTGATTGCAACATAATTTCGCTTATTAAATTGGCCAGCAAAGTCACCAATGTTATGATAAATTTAGATACCCATTTTTTAAAATTATAATTATTTTATTTCTCTTATATTATTTATTTCATCATAAAACATAAAACTACATTTGTGGGGCCAACCTATTTACAAATATTTTATAGTTATTTCTTGTGTACATGTGATTGAATGTGGTATATCACTAGTTAATTAATTGTGAACATTCACCATTATCATAAAAGTTAATAAAATGATGCATATAATTTTGATTAATTTATTGTAAATAATTTTACTCCCTATGGTAATAAGGATTTAATTAATGTTTTTGAACCCTTGTATAAATCTGTAAGTTTTCAAATGATAATGTTAATTCAATATTAATGCTAATAATTATTTTAGACTCATGATCAATTTGTCATTTAGTAGGCATTTGATTTACCTTATCTTGGTTAAAATGTGATTAATATTTTTATATTTTAATATTATATCTCCAATGTATAAACCTAATTTTTGTCACACTTAAATTATAAATTCTATCATTTACCTATAGGAATTTTTCTTTTAGCTTAAAATTTTCTCTTCAACTAAATAATTTGAATGTCATAGCTATTAGCTTATAATGGTGAAAACCTATTAATTATTATTGTATCTTGTTGATGAATTATAGTTTAAAATATCCATATGCATGGGTGGTATGTATTGTTGACATGATTCATAGTTTTCCTAAGGTTAGCTTTAGTCATTTTGAATGTGACATGCTTATAAGGGTATTGTTTGATCATATTTGGAATTTTTAAAAGCATGTGGTGTTAATTAATTAGCATAGAATAATAGTTAAATTGATATTTTATATGTTTAATGAAATAATAATTCATAGATCATGAATTAAATTTTTGAGGCGTGTTATGTTGGTGGGTCAATTGCTAGATCTTGGAATTGATATACACATCATCATTTCTTCAATTAATAATAAATTTAGCAACGAAGATAAAGAAATGGAATGACTTACTTGTTTATATATTTTACTTTAGTCTATCATATCTTTTCCCTAGTTTTTTGCCTAATAAAACAAGTGTTCTAATGAGCTAGCATGCCAACACATCATGCATGAGAAGGTTCTCACACACTCACTAAGTAAAACAAGGGGGTAAGTAAAACAAGGGGATATGTATACATATGACTCACTAAAGACCATTAACATCAATGAGTCATGGAAATACATTTATAAGGAATTACAAAGAACCTAAGCCTAACTTCCCCTATATGATTTATTTATGTTATATCTTCATCATAGTGTACCTATATTCCTACAGACTAGTTCTATATTTATATTTGAGTATTCTTATTTAACATTCATGCAAACCATTCCCTAACCATCTCTGATTTATATTCCTTTCTCAAGTATTTCATAAATATCTAAGTCCTACATTATTGAGTTCTCCATGTTTCATGCTTCTTTGTTCCACGTAACTTTCCTCTTCCATGCCATGGTATCTTATTTCATGGTATTTTGTGCCATAGTATTCCATATCATGTCTCTTCTGCACTTATAGTTCCTTCCACATCTTTGTCTTCAAAAAATACTTAGACAAAATAGATTAAAAATTGAGGACCCAACACCACCCCACACTAAGTCAATAATTTATCTTGGACTATGTATTATGTTTAGGTCCCTCTATTAGAAAAAACTCAGGTTCCATCTGTTCAACGTACCACTTCACTTCCTCCTAATGATTAAATGCATTATAGAGCTTAGAAGTGGTTTCCTCAACTACTTCATTTGGGTACTTAGTATCCTTAGGCTATTCTAAAAAGTCATTGGCTTGAATGGTTAAATGCTCAAGTGATGCAGAAGTATCCTTATGAACATTCTCCAATAAATTAATCTATATCAAACCCTATCCTTAGAACACTAAAAATTTGTGTTTAATTCCTAATAATGATCACTTATTTTTTTCTAGGGTCTTCACATATTTAAATGATTTGGCACACTTGACTCTATCTTTTATTTTTAATGCACTCTTAACTAATTGATGGCATTAAATTTCTTCTACTTGAATCTTTATATTTAAAATTTGCCTAGGATGTGCTAGTTTAATAAAAATCCCATCAAGGATGGGAAACATATCACCTAGTCTAGTCAAAAATATCTTATACACTTTGATGGCTTTAGTGAACCACTCTATTGCCCAAGTTTTCTCATGCTAAGGATTGAGATAATATTAACCTTTTTTTAATAATAGTTCCACCAGGGTCCCCAATTTATCAATAACCTATCTGGTAAAAGTAAATCCATCTATAAGGGCTAACTCATACTCTAAAATAGACTGGCACAGTGTTAGGGTCTTCAATCTAACTCTTGTCACTACTTTTAATTGGTGCATGAACTCTCTTAACTCCTCTTCAAGTTTTATATTTTTATGTACTCATTGAGATAGAGAGAAACAACCTTTTCATGTTTCCTCTTAAGTTGTTTTAAATAAAATTTATACAAGGCATTCTACCTTGTCATTTCATGATCAAATTTCAAAAGGGACATGCTTAATTGAGACAACATGCACTATCAGGGATCCACCCAAATTGTATCATGAAGTTCCACCTCTCCCTGTGCCAAAATAATACTATCCATAGGTAGTTCACAATGGGGATCTTCAATATATATATATATATATATATATATATATATATATATATATATATATATATATATATATATATATATATATATATATATATATATATATATATATATATATATATATCATTGTAAATATAAAGTTATCATCGATTCTACTCAATTGAATCCTCCTTGGGGAAATATTCCCACATATACAAGTTCTTCTTTGATACATTCTAATGTTACTAGGTGCAAAAGAAAGGGGTTTTACTATTAGTTAATGGCTTCTACTATACAAATTCACCAATAGGTTCCTTTCCTCTATAGGGTTCATGCTCAAGTATTTCTACATTTAGACCCTCTTCTTTGTGACTTGTACTAGCATCAAGGTCACCCATGCACAAAGTTGTTTTTATATCATCCCGCTCTTCACTAGTGGGACTCCTAATGTCCACTGTTGTGTCATTAAAGGTGGTTTTTTTATTATTCACTAGAGAGGGATCATTTTCCTCTATTTATTCCTTAGGTGAAGGTCTCCTCTCTAGTGATGCTTCTAGATTCATTGATTTATATTTACATTCCCCATCCTTAGGTGCTAAAGTATCTTTTTATGGAAGAAAATATGTCTATGTGGTAGAATCATGGCCTTGTGGTTGACTTGTAAGCATGCTATCTCTTGGTGGTGAAGGGTAAGTCCCTTAACATTAAGTTTTTTTTAATTATTCATTTGTTCCATGCCCAAAATTTAAATCTTAGGCACACACAAAACCACACTATTTTTTATAACACTCCAATGAACACATTAATTCCTATGTATAAAAATACAATAACACTAATATGTAATACAACTCAAATTAACATAAAATATGATGTCATTAGAAAGTTATGATCCAATTAGTTATGCTTCGATCTACCACATGATGAAAACACACAAATATTTAAGTATCAAATCTAATTTGAATCAATTAATGTGCTTAAAATGCCATAAGTTTAGTAAAAAGTGACTTCCAAATTATTATAAGGCATGCATAGACACCTAAGGCTAGATAGGTTTTCATTCTCTTTACAATTTCATCATGAACCCCAAAACTAAGTAGAAGATAAATTTTATAATTTCAACTTCATAACCAGTGAAGGATCACATCCTAACTATGGAGACAATCACAAATATATATTTATGAATAAGAATAATCACAAGAATAATTAAGTTATCACTACAAGAAATTAAGTCAAAATTACTCTTAAGGATACAAAGGTTTGATGGACCTAAACAAGGTGAAAAATGATGATAGAATAAATACCTAGACAAAGGTTTACACTATTATTAGTAATAATCAAAATTGTATGATAACATCACAAAAATAAAAGTATTATTTCAAAACATGGATATATGAAATTAATAAAATGAATGCCAAACCAAACTTTTAATGATGTTTTCTGTCATTCCTAAAAAATAACAACAAATAGGGTTCAAAGAGGACTCACTTTAAATATTAAATGGAATTAAAAGACAAAAATGAAAGGTTGTACATGAATATTAGACTCAAAAATAGAGGTTATAGATTTTAGATTCAATAAACAGTAAATTGGGTGATTATTACAATGCCCTTTCTATATTAACTTCGTTGATTAAAATCAAGTTCAATAGAAAAATTCTAAATAAACTAGGTTCATAAAAGGGTCACTTAAAATAGTAAAAACATATGAAATCACTAATTCAAAGTTTTAATATAAATTTAAAGGTAAAAAAAATCACTAAAAAACTCTATGTTTATATTTAATACTCCTATAGATATTTTTGGCAACTCAATTTTAAATCAACTTTGCAAGCTAAAAAAGAAAATCAGGTGCAAAATTTTGTCAAATGCCTATGGAATTAGATCTACCAAAAATTATCAAAATGGGTTGTAATAATAATGGTTATAAAACATGATTCACATATGATAAGTATAGAGATTATAAGTTTCCATTTCATAAAATTTCAAGTTAGAGTATTAACTTTGAACCTATTTCTAAATTGATTTGGTTGATTTCCAAATAGAAAACTCTTAGTGTAAACTTGCATTGAATCTTACAAAAGTGTATGTAATTTTCCAACCATCAACAAATAATTCCAATGGATGATATATCTATCCATGTGATTTTCAATATAGTAATTAAGTCTCAAATTCATTTACACTCCACTAACAATATTTCAAAGGATCCCTCAAGACCCTCCATGATCAACCTATCCAATTTGGGTTTCTATAATGATTAAGTTATAAGAAACATAATATTTACTTTAAGACGCTTAGTAATAATTTAGGTTATAATTTATTAACTTATTCATTAATTACAACTATATATGTTTAAGCCAATGTTAATTATATAACTAATACTACATATTAAGATTAATCCATAATTTCATAATGCCAATGTAAGTTGAACTCACTATAGTTTAAGTCTATAATTACTAGTGTTTTATTGTGTTGACTCCTAAATATGTATCACAAGGTTCTCATAGTGTTTAAGAAACACTTCTCATTTTATAATTTAAAGAATTTAGAGCATGAGTTGCAGTTTGTGATAATTCTATTATTGACTATGGAATAGAGGTAGAACAGATGATTATTTCACAATATTTATATTAATTGGTGGTTGGGAGCCACCGTGCCTAGTAAATATTTGTAAATAAGAAGGTGAAATATGATAATTAATGTGAATTATTCTCAATCCTATTTCTAAAGATTAATTAAGATGGACATACATAATGAAGCTTTAATCTAAAGTGAATTGGTTAAAAAACAATCCAAAGGAATGGTAGGGTAGAAATAAAATATGTTGCTATTGATCTTCATTCCATATATCATGACAAAGTTCAAATATTATCTAGGCATGTACTTTAAACTAACTTATGATATAAAAAATCTTAATCTTGAATCTTACCACACATTAAAAAAACTTCTAAGGAATGTGAAAATAATGTAAATAAGAACCAAGATTACTTTAGAGGTTTACCCTTATAATAAAATAGCTGATGCACATATATAAATTCAAATTAAATAAAATGAAGTAAACTAGATAACCTTTAGTTATCCTAACATAAACACAAGTTAATAATTCTACATTCAAATGTAAAACCAAGAGTTTACAATAACTATTCAAATCTAGAATTTAGAATAGACAGGGGAGAGAGAAGCCATATAATAATTCATACAAGAAATGAGACAATATTTTTAGATTTCTCTACTTCAATTACTTGCTCAAAGTTTACACTAGTTTCTATCTTAAAACTCCCCCTATTTACAAATTATAATGTTTTATTTATAATAAAAAAAGTAACATGTCTTTCAATCATATCCACTTACATGTGTACAAGTGTAAGGACAATTATCCTTTCTACAAAAGTTTATATAATGCACTAAACCTTTCCTAATGGACAGACCTATAGGCAATGTTCTTATAATTTGCACATGACTTTACAAAAGAATATTTTATCTCAAAATTTTACAAAGTTACTACAAAGAGAATATTCCCAACTTTTACTCTAGGGTCCTTATGCTGATGAAGTCCCTTGTTATTGCCTACCATGTAGGATAGCCAACCTATAATGTTGTTCATTAATGAGCTAAAGGTCAACAACGGGTGTTATGAATAGTTATTTTTATTCCAGTTTTATGTATTTAAGGCTATTTTCAATATTCTCCATATCTCATTTGATTCCCCTAGCATCTCCCATTTTATCCTCAAATGACAGGAGCAAACCTATGACTTTCTTGTTGCCATCTATTGTCTAGTTTTGCCCTTAGTTTCTTACTTCTTACATAAACTAAAATGTCCTATGTTTTAAATCTTCATTGGTTATGAGACCCAGTGAGTTGAGGATTTTAGTTTCCTTTATAAAGATATCTAAGATATGAGATGTTCCATCTTCTAGTTGCTTGAAGTCTTTGGTAAGGTATTTCATTCTTTTGGACTAGTTGTCTAGGGCCTCAATCTTGTCAACCAATATGGCCATGGCCATATTCAAATGTGCCTTACTGATAGTTTTAAAATTTAGGACTATATTCTTAGACAAGGCCTTAATCAAGTATTTGACCTAAGGAATTATAGCTTTCCATTGGCCAACTTGGCATATTTATTTAAAGATTTTCTTCTCTAATTCTCTTTATCTGGTCTTGACTACTTTTAAAGAGCTGAATATGTCATTCATGTTGTCCTTGAACTTCTTGAATATATCCTCATGAATTGATAAGATAATATACGCTTTCAAATTCTTTTTTTCTTGTAATATTCCCTTGATCATTATTTGAAACTAATCATTTTGAGCATGGGCCACTTCAAGGATATTTTCCTCAAACATCTTGTCTTGTCTTCGATTTTTACCCACCACTAGAGTTAGACCAATAAAAGTTTCAATATTCTAAAAGGTGAACTATTCACCTTCAACCATGGCTTTCTTCTCAATTAATATCTCTATTTTGGTCATCTCTAAGTTGAACTAAACTCCCGCTAATGATTCTATTACTTAAGGAGTAGGGAACTCAACATGTGCTCTACTTAAAATTCTAGGAGCATTAATATGTTTTCCACTTGACTCTCCAAGGGTAGTCATGCATATTTCCTTTTCCTATTTATGTAATGCTATAATCCATGACTTTATTTCATCATGGACATGGATATTAATAGACTTTTTAGAAACCCAATGGTGGTGTTGAGTAGGAACCTTTTGTAACTTACCATATATTAAGTATTATGAAATGGAAGGGCCATAAATTATATTTTATTCACTAAAAAATTTGATTTCACTCCAAGGATGAGTGAAATTCAGCTTGGGTTTCTTGCACCTCATTTGAACTAGAGCCATCTCAACTTTCCTTTTGGATTGGATTGCAACCAAAACCAAGTCCAGAGCTACTTCCTTTCCATTTTATTCCTTTTCTTCCTCCTTAGTTTATGACTAAGGTTCTTCCATTTGTACTTCTTCTTCATATGGTTCATAAGCACTATCTAGTACTTTTAAGGCATCCTCTACTATATCTTTAGGATCTAATGCAATAATGTCTATTTCTTCAACTTGCAACCCTAGTTCTTTACGTAGTGTTGAAGATGATGCTACATCATCAGGTCTCCTCTCCTCAGGTATATTTTTATCTAGCCCTTATACAACTTGTGATTTTTGTTGTGGTTTCTCTACCTATGACTATATGGGAGTAGGTCTAGAAGGTGTTCCTTGTAACAAATGATACTATTTAGGCCCCATCTTCTATATATCCTCATTTGGATTTTGATCTCTTAGTAGTATAGCTTCAAGCTTTATGTTATGCTTCTTTAATCTTTTTAAGACTTGTATGAATAAGGAATCTTGAATGTACATTAAATTATAAAAACTAGGATGATGTTCATAAGTCATGTTGATATTCTTATCCTTCAAGTGTTTTTCAACTCTTTCATAGGGGTTCCATTATCTCATTTCATCAATCTATAGATTAAATGAGGTCATGTGCTTGGAGATAGTCTCCACATGGTCCCAATTATAAAATGCAATCTTACTAATGGTTAAGGGAAAGGAATGGAGTGTCCCTTTCCTTTTTATTTTATACATACTATCTATGCCATGGAATAAGTGATATGCCACCTCCTGCTCTACCAACTTTTTGGGTACATGGACTGGTAACTTAAGGGGTTAGCTCATAGTTCCTTCTATCCATATTATTTTGAAATATGGATATAGCCAAATATCCCAAATGAGATCAACATACTTCTTGATCAAAGGGCTGACACTCATAATAGGGATCCCTATAATGGATTAAACTAAGGTTGGGTATACGTAGTCATACATGAATTGAATATGGTCCTTGTACTTGAATATATGTAATTTATAATAATACTGGGAGATTACTTGTCTCCCATTATGCAACCATTATTTTAAATTTGGGATTTTGGTAGTGGTTATCAAGGCATATAAAAGATAAGACATCATATGGAACTAGTTGCTATTTTTCTTCTTTATTGCAGAGAATTGTTGTTTCAAGTAGATATTGATCTTTTTTCTAAGATGGGGAGGAAGTCCTCTCTTAACCATGAAATACACAAAAGGGAACCAAATTTTGTTAACATAGGTGGTGGAGGGAATTCTAAACAATCTATTCAGTAATGTCATTATCATTATAATATCAACCCTAAATTAAGTGGTTGGGATCCTTTCATTGAGGTCAGAGACTAATTGGGTTCTTAAATACAGCCATGGGGTAAAGATTGTTTTTAGGTCATTCTTATTGGACCATTATCTGATTGTGGGTAAATCCACCTAAGGCTTGGGTATCTTGTAGTAATTTTTGAAGGTAATATATCATATATAATAAATTATTATAGAACTATGTTCATGTACTATCAAGTCTTGATCAATTTTACAATCCTTAAAAATAAGATCAATAACACTAATGCAATGTAGTACCTTTAGCTTTTTATCCACATAGTGAAGACTTGTCAACTGAATAGTGAGAAGGTCATCATATCTCTAGTTGACTGATGTAATAATTTCATCATCTATTAAAATGGCTAGTATCTCCTCAATGGTCCAAAAGAGATTGGACCAGTTTTTATCTCATGTATTCAAGGCTACAACATCAAATTCCATATCCTTAAATACTCTCCCTTCTAAATCCATTTTCAAATAGAGTTTTGTGTCCTCTCTATGTTATTTTTAGCTACCACAATTTTAATTTCTTTCAAATTCTCACTAGTGGTCTAAGTTTGCCTCTGTATTAGTTTTCACTTGCTTAAATGGAAATTTGACTCTCTCAAGATTGACTTTGGTCACTCTAGGATTGAATTAGGGATTTTAGAGATGTTAAGGATTTTATTTTAAGTCTTTTTGAGCTTTAATGGTGACCTTTTTCACTTGAGTGAGTTTGTGCCTTATATTTGATTTGGACCTTAGAATTTATACCTTTACTTTTTTTAGCCCACAAGATCTCTATTTTTTTTTGCTTTTTACCCATGTGGCATCACTATGGCATCTACATGGAACTTTTTGTAGTAGATTATTCATATATGTTTTAAAACATAATCGTTGCCATTTAAAATCTTCTTTTTATTTTGCATTGTCATATCTTCTTCCACAGATCAATGTGGCTCATTGATCTTGATTTCAAGATTTGAATGCTATTGGCTACCTTTACTATATTTTATATGGTTATGACAAGTATCATTACCATGAGTCTCTTGAGATTTTTTGAAAATTCCATCCTCATCTTGCTCTGTTCGATTAACTTTATCTGATTAGATGCAGGATATTGATTACAATCCATGGGATGGACCACCATTGGATGCTTATTATTCTTTGGTCATGACTATAAAACTTGTCACCTTATCCCCATCTATAAGTTTATATTAAAACCTTGAATCATCCTCACTCCATTAGATCAATCTCATTTCAATTAATGCAATCCATAAATCATTGAGAGATGCATAATGTTTAAGTTAGTATCGGGACTTATAAAAAACTTAGCCTAAATATTTTAGACTATGATTTTATTTCATGTTAATAAACACAAGATGAAATTTTAGGCTAAAATATATAATACAATATTTGGATCATATTAAAAATGGGACCTCGAATAATAAAAATGACTTAATGTAAGGTTTTTAGCCTAAGGTTTTATCATATTAATAAACACAATAAAACTTTAGGGTAAAAGCTCTAGGCTAAGTATTATAAAAATAGGACCTTGCATTAGTTATATCAATCCAATAAAATAGACCAAAAGATTTTGGGATATATAGGGACCAAGCATAATATTTTATAGTAAGGTTTTGTCAAATTTTAAAAACATGACTCAATCTTAGGTTAACTTTTAAGCTAAGTATATGGTAATTATAATTTTTCCCACGAAATTTTAATTAGTATATGATAGGTCAAATTTTGATGAAATATTAATTTTTATATTGTTGTAAAAACCCCAAAGCATGTTTATTTTCCAAATGAGATTCCATGGTACCTCATACCTGAAAACAAACATGTTCATTTATCTAAGTGAGATGGGTTCTTGATATTGAATTTGATGGTCTTATAGAAATCAATGATGGCCTCACAAATGTTAATTGATGGCCATGAGAATTTTAAATTTAATATTTAATAATTAACCATAAGGGATAAAATTTTATGGCCTCATAGATGTCAATTGATGGTCATGATAACGCAAACTTTAAGCTCACTCAATTAACAATAGAGGTGAAAATTTGATGGTCTCATAGATATTAGTGATTGTTATGTAAGAATAAAATGATGGGCATGAGAATGTTAAATTTAAGTCCCATAAATAGTAGGTCCCATAGTAATTTTGAATCAATATGCACCATTTGATTGATCTCACCTAGTTAAATGTGCGTCATCAATTATGACCCAGGTAGTTGGGCATCATTAGCTCCTATAGTCATAAAGGGATTAAGTGAGCTTGGGACTTTATAATTTATACCAAAGTATAAATTAAGTATTTAACCTAATAAAATGAATATCCTTATAATAATTAAGGTCATAACATCATTTATATCCTAAGGTTTTATTGTATTGATAAAGAAAATAAAAATCTTAGGTTTAAACTTAGGATAAGTCTACATTATATTGAAAAGGGACCCATTTAAGTAAAGAATAATCTCACTCCGTTATATCTTTAACATCCACATGAACACAAATCATTTATCTTGAAATCAAGCACATGTTTTAAGTTGGGGCTCAGAGACATATACGACTTAGGATAAAGTCTTAATACTAAGGTATTGTTCATGTTAATAAACATGAATGAAGCCTTAGGACTAAGACATTAATCTAAGTTAATATGTAAAAATGACCCTATGTTTAAGAGGTTAGACCATATTAAAATAAAAGGGGACAAAAGGCTTGGGATATAAAAGAGACCTATTATATAATTTTTAGAATAGGGTTTGGTCATGTTTAAAAAACATGACTAAGCCTTAGTATAAAAATTTAACCAAGTCCATAGCATATTAAAAGGTTATTAAATAATTTTATTCCTACCAAAATTGAATTTTAATGAGAGGTCTAATCTAGGGTTTATGAATGAGGGTTTCAAAAAGCTTCAACATGGATTCAATTTGACTTTTAATAGACCAAAGGCTAGTAAAAGTCAAATTAAGATAAAATCATTAAAATTATGAAAGCCAAACATTGTCTACCTATAATTAATATCTATTAGAACTACAACCTAAAATAATAAGATCCAAAGTTAGCAAACTTTAGACAAGGATAAAATAGAGCCATAAACAAGTAGACCGACTAGAACACGGTGCGGATGATCTTCAAATGTGAATAATGTGAAAACATGGTAATGATGTTCTGATCAAATGGATTTTCAAAAATAATGTATAAATTTTCACCATTTTATGAGGGTCCCTAATATTTGGAATTGGGGGTATGTTGACCTCAACAAATGGTGACTTTTGGTGGAAACATAACAATATGTTAGACTTCAAAGACTCTAGTTCAAACCAATAACTAAATTATCTATTTTACTTAATCGGTAGCCTTATCAAGATCAATTTATTATTAAAACAAGACTTACACTTATATAATTAGGATCAAACATCAAAACATAGCCATATTGTGTTTGTGTTTTGATTCTACTTACTGTTTGCCATAGGATTTAGGGAGAAACTTCCAAGTTTCATGTCTTTAACCATTAACATTGACTTGTAGAACATTTAGATATTCATTAAGAATAATTATTTAGTTTAATAAGGCTTGGGCATTACTCTGATACTAGTCAAGCATCCATATCCCCGAAAAAGATACCTTTGGTTCTGCTCAAGGCCTTACTCAACTTCTAGCTAGGCATCTATAGTCCTAGTAGATATTACTAGAATCACCTTTGCTTGGAAATATTTTAATATTGTAATAAGCTCTTGTTTTTTTTATTTTTAGACCATATTGGCTTTCTAGCAAAGGTTGGAAACCAAGTTTATCTAGGTTTAAGGATTTGGTCAAATGTTTGATGCTCAGGCAATGACCTATGGTTGCAACCTTCATCCCATGCAAGGATGTTTGTTAATTTCAAACATGATTGTGCTCCAATAATTTAAGATTGCATACCATATGTGAAAATCTCCTTAAAACTAATTTTAGATCAAAATAATTCTTAAGATCTTATAGATAAGTTAACCTATCCACCAATCCTTACTAGTTTCTTTAAATTATAACCATCAAGCTCATATTACAACCCATGGTTAACATATGCTTAAGATTCATACATGTTTTTCTGAACTATGGAGTTCCTAAGTAATCAAGTGAAATTTAAGCTAAGAATTATCCAAAAATAAATTATTTAAAAGAAAGGTACAAGGCAAGAGAAGATAAATAAATATAAACATGCACTATATACAAACAAGGGATAGGAAGGAAAAAAATCAAGAAACAAAGAACAATGAGGAAACTAAACTATTTCTACACTAACTGCATAAATTATTTACCTCCCAAATCAAATGGAAGATTATCTAGTCTACTATATAATTTTAATCCATATTTAATTTGATTTAGTGACATCTTCTTGTGGATAGGAGCACTTGTATGCTTGTGTCTTATAGGTGATTTATCTTGGTCTCCTATCAGTATTCTTAGATGTATGGATTGAAGGTGTGAATCTAAGACCCAATTATCTTCTTCCTAAATTATTTTATTTTATATTAGGAGTATTGGTTAGAACCATATATAGATAGATAGTGATTTATATCATCTTCACTCAATAATGGTAGCTTGGTTAGTATTCTTAGATTGGTGTCTTCATTAGGTTTTTTCTAAGGTGGAAATGGACTACCAATCTTTGTACAAAAATCTTCCAAGTCATCCCAAAATTATTTTTCATCTTGGTCAACTAACTGATGTTCATCTATAATTCCATCAGAAACATGTTGGTCTCATACTCCTAACCTCTTAGTGAATTCATATGATAATTCTTGATCTATTTCACCTACTTCATCTTCATCCTCATTGAGGACAGTTAGCTCTTCTATCTAATTGAGGTCCAGCTTATCTTAGTTTAGGACTTCCAAAATAATATCATATTTTAAGAACTCTAGATCATTGGTGAAATCCTTAGATGAAGATTCCATGTGTTTTTTTATCCTATCATCCACCATCTTTAGCTTTTTAATTCCATTTAATAAATCATGGTATGACTTCTGTCAGTGATCATCTTCTTCATGAGTATTCTTCATTTTAGAAATAAATCTATGTGGGTTTTATTTTTTTCTATCTTCTAAGGAAATATCATGTTGATCCATATCCATTTCTATCACTCCATATATAGACTCTATTTTAGAAACAACCTCATATGAATTATCTTCACAATTATCCCCTGAAGAGAGGTCATCTTGCATCTGGTCTCATTCATGGAGCTACTCATCTTGGATGACCATTCCTTCTTCCAGATCATCTTTAGGTCCACTTTATTCTTCAAATGGGAAATAAAAAGCCTATATGAAGGATTTATATGTTCCTAAGAAGTTAAATGTCCTTGCAACACTATCTTGATGAAACACAGGTTTAGATACATCCTTTTCATTTTGATATTCTTCTAGGATATTATAATGATCAGGTAGGCCTATATCACACAGATTAATTTCATGCATGTTTCAAGAAGTCTCATTTTTGTTATTACCATGAAATCTATTGAAACATTGAGCATCATAATTTTTGTTCAAAATTTCTCCAAAAATTCCCACGTACTTTTGTGGTTGAAGAAAATTGGTGCTAAGCTTTTGAACCATCTTAAGTATGGAATCATTCTCACTCTCTAGTACTTACAAGTTATAAAATTGATTTCCATTACTAGTGAGAACCAAATCTCCCCATCATTGTGGATGAAATCCATTTATATCATTGTTCAATAACCCCATATTTTGTCCAAAATAGGCATGGCTTAAGGGCAATTGGTTAAATGTTGGTGTTAATTTAAGGTAGACACACTTTGATTATCATTAAGAAGGACATTGGATGCTTTGGAATTGAGGTTTACATTTTGGATAACATATTCAAGATATCCTTGAGGTTGCATTTGATCATTGATTATTGTTGCTTCAGCATAAGTGAATGCCAAGGTGTTTATGACTCTAAGAGACCTTCTAAGGAACACAAAAGTCATGGGATACAAATCATCCTTGTAAATATCTAAGGATAAATATTATTCATGTATATAGGAGGATAAAAATCTACTAAACATCTTATAGAACCTAGCTTTAATGGCTCTAATGGGTTCATTTGAGTTTCTTCTGATAGTGGCGAATTGTTGATATAGAATACATGGGCTAATGATTTTACCAAATTGATCAATGAAGGCCTTGTTAAAATCATCCCAACTAGAAATATAATATTTTATAAGGTAAAGGAAATTTTTTTATGAATCACCTTTGAAATTAAATGGGAAAAATCTACATGCTACATCTTCATGAATAACATTTAAGAGTCTTAAAGCAGCTTTGAAAAATCTAACATGTTATTTAGCTGTGACAATATTAAGATTAAAATAAGGTAAATACCTTTCAATATTTCAAGGTAGATCACACACTATACATAGTATATTGATTTAATAACCAATGATCCAAGCCATACCTTGAACACGTGAAAACCTTAAACTAGTGAAGTAGGTTGGGAGATTGAGAAATTTTTGCTTACATCAGTCTTACTTTTAGCAATTCTAGTTTAATAGGTAGGGATACTATTTGAAATATGATGTGTCAAATAAATATTTAAAAATAATAATGATTATATTTACACATTAAGTAAATTTTTAAAAAAATTATATAAATAATAATAAAGGGTACTACTCTTTAACTAAATTAGCTCAAATATGAATCCAGATATGTAAGTATGATTGATCTTTATATGTTTAAGTTAAAATGAACTCAAATTCACAAAGTATTTTTGAATATTTGATCAAAATATATATTACTAACCTCAAACCCACTAAATTCATAGTTTTAAAGTTATCTTTGCCATAACTTAACATATATCTTCAAATAATGACAATGTTTGTCTAAATAAGCACATAAACCAGTCTAAAATCATGAAGATCACAAACCATATATAATTATGATAAAATAAGCATAAATATGTAGAGATTAAAGGGATAATTAAAAAAATTACAAAAAATAGCAAAGATACTACAAATCTACAAAGAATTTATTTGGCCCTCCTATCACTAGCCAAGCCTGCCCTATTAATGGCTAAATATGTATCACAAGGTGCTTAGAGTGTTTAAGAAACACTTCTCATTTTATAATTCAAATAATTTAGAGCATGAGTTATAGTTTATTATAATATATATATATATATATATATATATTGGTGGTTATAATCCATCATGGCCAGTAAATATTTTAAAATAAGAAGGTGATATATGTTAATTAAGGGGAATTATGCTCAATCCTAAAACTAAATTTAAATTAAGATGGACATACATAATGAATCTTTAATCTTGATTGAATCAGTTAAGAAATAACTAAAAGGAAGGGTAGGGTAGAGAGAAAATATGTAGTAGTTAATTTTCATTCTAGATATCATGACAAAGTACAAATATTATCTAGGCATGTACTTAAAACCAATGTATGATGAGAAATAGCTTAAGCTCTAATCTTACCACACATTAGGTAAAATTATAAGGAATGTGAAAATAATGCAAATAAGAAAAAAGATTACTTTAAATATTTACCCTTATAAGTGGATAGATAATGCACATATACAAATGTAGATCAAATAAAATGAATTAAACTAGAGAACCTTCAGTTATCCTAGCATAAGCACAAGTTAACAATTCTCCATTAAAAGTTACACACCAAGACTTTATAATAACTATTCAAATTTAAAATTTATAATAAATAGGTGAGAGAAAAGCCATATAAAAATTCAAACAAAAATATGAGACAATCCTTTAAAAATTCTCTACTTGCATTAGTTACTTAAAGTTTACACTAGTTTTTAGCTCAACCCCCCATCTTTACAAATGATAATTCTCCTTTTATAAGAAACAAGGAAACATGTCATTTGGTCATATCCATTTATAAGTATAAAAATGTAAGGGTAGTTGTCTTTTCTACAAAAGATTTAAGAATACACTAAACTTTTCCTAGTGGATTGACCTATAGGCAATGTGCTTATAAGTTGCACATGAATTTAAAAAAGAATATTCTCTCTCAAAATTTTACAAAGTTACTAAAAAGAGAATATTCTTAACTAAATTTTGCTCTAGGGTCCTTGTACTGATAAAGTCCCTTGTGTTTTTTGTTGCCTACCCTATAGGATTTTCAACCTATAATGTTGTTCATTGATGAACTAAAGGTAAATAAATAATCTCATGAATAGATATTTTTATTATACCTCTATGTCTTTAAGGTTATTTTCAATCTTATCGATATCTTATTTGATTCCCCTAGCATCTCCCATTTTCTCCTTAGATGATAAGAGTAAACCCATTATTTTCATGTTACCATCTGCTATCTAATTTTTCCCTTGGTTTTTTAATTCTTACATGAACTAAAAGGTCATGTGTTTGACCTCTTCATTGGTTATGAGACCTAGTGAGATGAGGAATATTTTATCAAGCTATCTAAGATATGAGACATTCCATCTTTTAACTACTTGAAGTCTTTGTCAAGGCCTTTCATTCTTTTGAACTACATGTCTAGGGCCTTAATCTTGTCAAACAATATGGCCATGGCCATATTTAAATGTGCATTACTAATGGTTATAAAATTTGGGACTAGATTCTTAAACAAGGCCTTAATCAATTCTTTCACCTAAAGACTTGAATCTTTCCATTGGCCAACTAGGCTTGTTGCTTTAGAGATTTGCTTATTTGATTCTCTTTATCTGGTCCTGATTGCCTTTAAAGAGATAAATAAGTTAGTCATGGTGTCCTCAAACTTCTTAAATATGTATTCATGAATTGATAAGACAACAAATTCTTTCAAATTATTGGTTTTTTTTCAATATGCCCTTAATCATTATTTACAACTAATCATTATGAGCCTAGGCCACTTCAAGGATCTTTTCCTCAAACATCTTTTCTTGTCATGGATTTTGCCCTATCATTAAAGTTAGATTAATAAAAGGTTTAATATTCTAAAAGATGAATTTTCACCTTCAACCATGGATTTATTCTTAATTACTCTCTCCATGCTAGCTGTCTCTGGGTTGAACTAAATTCTCACTGATGATTCTTTCACTTGAGGAGTAAGGATCTCAAATTGTGTTCTACTTTAAGTTCTAAGAGCATTCATATATGTTTCACTTCACTTTCCAAGGGTATTCATAAATATTTCCTTTTCTTGTTTTAATTATATAATCCAAGGCTTGATTTCATTATGGACATGGATATTAACAAACTTTGTAACAACCCAATGGGTGTGTTGAGTAGGAACCTTTTTCATCTTTCCATATATGAAGTAATCCAGAATGAAATGGCCATAAATTGGATTATCTTCACTAAAAAAATTTATTTCACTTTAAGAATAAGTGAAAGTCAGCCAACTTATCTTTCCTTTTGGGTTGGATTACAATCAGGACTAAGTCCAGAGCTACTTCTTTTCATCCTTCTCTTCCTCCTCAATTTGGGATTGAGGTTCTTCCACTTTTACTTCTTATTAATATGATTCATAATCACTACCTAGTGATTTTAAGGCATCCTCTACTATCTCTTTAGGATCCAAATCAATTATGTCAATTTATTCAACCAATGACCCTAATTTTATAGGTAGTGTTGAAGATGATGCTACTTAACCAAGTTTCCTCTCCTTAGGTCTATTTTCATCTAGATTTTGTGCAAATTATGATTCAAGCTATTGTGTCTCTACCTATGGTTACATGGGTGGAGGTCTAGAAGATGGTACTAATAACAAATGATACTACTTAGGCCCCATCTACAATATATCTTCACTTGGGCTCTCTTAGCAGTCTATCTTTGAGATTGATGTTATGCTTCTTTAATATTGTCAAGACTTTAAGGAATGAGGAAGCTCAGATGTATATTAAATCATAGACACTAGAGTGATGTTCATAAGTCATGTTGATCTACTTTTCCTTCAATTGTTTTGGAACTCTTTCATAGGGATCCCATTGTCTTATTTCATGAATCTATAGATTGAATGACGTCTTATGCCTAAAGATAGTCTCCACATGGTCCCAATTATAAAACATGATCCTATTAATGGTCAAGGGAAAGGAATAGATCAATCCTTCTCTTTTTATTATAAATATATTGTCTATGCCATGGAATTATTGGTATACCACATCTTGCTTCACCAACTTTATGGGTACATGGACTGGTAACCTAAGGGGTTGGCTCATATTTCCATCTATCCAAATTATAGTACAATATAGATATATCCAACTGTACCCAATGATCTCAACATACTTCTTGATCAAAGGGTTGACACTCATCATAGGGATCTCTGTAATGAGTTCAACTAAGGCTAGGTATACAATTCACACATGAACTAAATATGGTCCTTATACTTGACTATATACAACTTGGAATAATAGTGGGAAACTGTTTATCTCTCATTATCTAACCATTATTTTAAATTATTGATTTTAGTAGTAGTTATCAAGGAATCCAAAAGATAAGACATCATATACAAATGGTTCCTAGTTTTCTTCTTTATTACAAAGAATTTTTATTTTAAGTAGATATTGATCATTTATCCAAAAGGGGGAGTAAGTCCTTTCTCAACCATGAAATACACAAAAGAGACCAAGATTTTGTTAACATAGGTGGTGAAGGGTCTTCTAGACAATATATGTAGTAATGTCATTATCATTCTAATACTGACCCTAAATTAGGTGGTTAGGATCCTTCCATTGAGGTTAGAGACTATTTGGGTTCCTGAATACAACCATGGTGTAAGTATCATTTTAAAGTCATTCTTATTGGACCATTCTTTGATTATAAGTAAATCCACCTAAGGCTTGGGTAGCTTGTAGTAATTCTCAAAAGTAATAGGGGAGATATAAGTAATTATTCTAAAATTACACTCATGTACTATCATGTCTTGATCAATTTTAAAATCCTTAAAAATAGGAGCAATAAGATCAATGTAATGTATTACCTAGCTTTATATCTACATAGTGAAGACTTGTCATGTGAATGGTAAGTAAGTCATCATATCTTTAGCTAAATGATGTAATATTTTCATCTTCTCTTGTGATGGATAGAAGATACTCAATGGTCCGAAAGAGTTTGGACTAGTTGTTATCTCTTGTGTTCAAGGCTACAACATCAATTTTGGTATCCTTCAAGACTCTCCCTTCTGAGTCCATGGTCAGATAGAGTTATGTATCTTCTTAGTGTTTTTTTCTAGCTACCATGACTATGAGTTATTTTAAATTATTACTAGTGATCTAAGGTTGCCTCTAGATCAGTTTGTACTTGAATAGATGAAAATTTGACTCTCTCAAGCTCAACTTTGGTCACTATGGGATTTAATTAGGGCTTTTATAGATGCTAGGGCTATTCTATAAGTCTTTTCAAGATTTAATAGTGACAACATTTTTCAGTTGAATGAGTTTGTGCCTTAGATTTGATTTGGACCTTGGAATTTATACCTTTACTTTTTTAAGCCCACAAAATCTCTAGGTTTGTCACTTTATACCCATGTGGCATCACTGCGGCTTTTACATGTCACATTTCATAACATATTATTCATTAATGTTTGAAAACACAAATGTTTTCATTTATAAATATTCCTTTTATTTTGCACCATTAGATATTCTTGCATGGATCAATGTGGCTCATTAATCTTGATCCCAAGATTTGAATGTTATTGGTTTCCTTTACTATGTTTTTTATGGTTATGATAAGTGTCATTATTGTGGGTCTTGTGAGCTTTATTAAAAAGTCCATCCTCATCTTGCTTCATTCGATTAACTTCATCTAATTAGATGCAGGCCATCGATTATGATCCATAGAATGGATCACCATTGATTACTTATTGTTCTTTGGTCTTGACTATGAAAATTGTCACCTTCTCTCTATCTTAGAAGTTTTGTTGAAACTTTGACTCAGCCTTGCTCTGTTGAATCAATCTCATCTGCATGAATGCCAATCATAAATCCTGTAAAGATGCACAATGTTTAAGTTAGTATTGGGACATATAAATAACTTAGCCTAAATATCTTATACTATGGTTTTATTTAATTATAATAAACATGACATGAAATTCTAGGCTAAAAAATTTAAGCCAAGCTTTGGATCATAGTAAAAAGAGGACCTAAAATAATAAAAGGGACTTAATGTAAGGTTTTATCATAATAATAAACATAATTAAACTTTAGGGTAAAATCTATAGGATAATTATTATAACAATAGGACCCTACATTAGTTATATCGAGTCAATAAAATAGACCAAAATATCATAGGATATATAAGGACCAAACATAAGATTTTAGACTAAGGTTTGGTCAAATGTTAAAAACATGACTCAATCCTAGGATAAATTTTAATCTAATTCTATGATATTTATAATTGTTCCCACATAATTTTACTTAGTCTATGATAAGTCAAAGGTTGATGAAAGATCAATTTTCATATTGAGGTACAAAACCCCAAATCATGTTTATTTTCCAAATAAGATTCAATGGATCCTACAACCCAAAAACAAACATGTTCATTCATCTAAGTGAAATGGGTTCCTGAGCTTGAATTTTATAGTATTATAGATGTAAATTGATGGTAATGATAACATTAAATTTAATCTTTCATAATTAACCATAGGGTCTAAAATTTGATGGCCTTATGGACGTCAATGATAACCTTGTAAACATCAATTGATAGTCATGATAATGTCAAATTTAAGCTCACTCAATTAACCATAGGGGATAAAATTTGATGATCTCATGGATGTCAATGATGGAATCATAGGTTTCAAATGAGAGGTGTGAGAATGTTAAATATAATTCCCATAAATAGTAGGTCTTATAGTAATTTTAAATTGATACACATCATTTGATTGATCTCACCTGAGTAAATGTGGGTCATCAATTATGATCTGGGTAGTTGGATGTCATTATTTTCTACAGTCATAAAAGGATTAAGTGAGCCTAGGACCATTTATAATTTAGACCAAAGTATAACATAAGTCTTTAAAATATTAAAATGAAGACCCTTTGAATAATTAAAGTCATAACATAATTTTTATCCTAAGGTTTTATTGTATTGATAAATATAATAAAAATCATAGGGTAAAACTTAGGATAAGTCTACATTATAATAATAAGGGACCCATTTTTATCAATGATGATCTCACTCCATTGGATCTTTAGCATCTGTGTGAATGCAGATCATCTATCTTGCAAACAAGAACATAGTTTAAGTTAGGGCTCGGAGACATATAAGACTTAGGATAAAGTCTTAAGACTAAAGTCTTGTTTGTTTAATAAACACAAATAAGGCCTTAAGACTAATACATGATTCTAAGTTAATAAAATGTGATAAGTACTCTATGTATAAAAGGTCAGACCATATTAAAATAAAAGGGGATAAAAGGCTTGAGATATAAAAGAGACCTAGTATATAATTTTTAGATTAGGGTTTGGTTGTGTTAAAAATATATGATTAATCCTTAGTATAAAAATTTAATTCTATATCATATTAAAAGGTTCCCACATAATTTTATTCCCTTCAAATTTGAATTTGAATGAGAGGTCTAAGCTAGCGTTTCTGAATGAGGGTTTCAAAAATCTTGAACATGGATTTAGTTTGAATTTTAACAGACAAAAGGCTAGTAAAAGGTCACATTAAGATAAAATCATTAAAATTATGAAACCATAACATTTTCTACTTCTAATGGACATTTTTTAGACCTATAACTTGAAACAAGAAGATCCAAATTTAGCAAACTTTAGACAAGGTTAAACCAGAGCCATGAATAAGCATACCAACTAGAACATGGTGTGGATGATCTTCAAATGTGAATAATATATAAACATGGTAATGATATTAAGATCAAATGAATTTTTAATTTTAATGTATAAATTTGCATAATTTGACATGAGGGTCCCTAATTTTTGGAATTGGGGGTATGTTGACCTCAACAGATTGCTATATTATGTTTTTAATGTTATTTTATGATTCCAATTATTTTTATTAGCATTAATTCTATCATCCAACTATGAATCTTAGATATTAAAATAATTGTTTATCCAAATGATTACTATTTTGATCCCATTTTTGAACCAATTTGGTTGATTTCTAAATAGAAAACTCTTAGTATAAACTTGCACTGGATATTACAAAAGTGTATGCAATCATCCAACTATC
>JARHVA010002991.1:1107500-1217500 GCA_037957365.1 Torreya grandis
AATATATATATATATATATATATATATATATATAATCAACACCATGTCTATTGGTTGGGAAGGATGGTGTCATGAACCTATCTCACATAAGTTCCCATCTCAAACCAATATCTTTTTCAAGATACTTATTCTTCTTCAAACAATCCACATTGCACATATTACAACATATATATCAAAAACACATGAACTAAAATTAATCAAAAACTAAAATAACATAATAATTTTGAAATATCAAATGATAAAATATCAAATTAAGAGGCAATAAGTCAAAGAAATTAGAATAAACAAATTAGAAAGTTGTGAATCAAGTTCAAAATAAGTTGGTACAAATAAACAAAATAATTCCAAGTCATCAAAATAACAAAATTAAATTCAATTGTAATAAAATGTAACTCCATTTATGTCAATTTTAATTAAAATAACTTATAAATGTTCAAAATTACAAAAAAATAATTAACTACAAATACAAGTTCAAGGACTAGTGTTGGTTCTCAAATAAAAATTGAAAACGTCACATTATTCGAATTATGTGACTAAAGTCACCCAGGGGGAGAAGGAATAAATAAAAATCAATCACCTCCTAGAGGTGAGAGAACAAAAGCAGATTGAATACTTCTTTGAGGTAGGAGAAAACATCACATCATCCTCCATATACCTCCCAAAATAGAAAAGTGTTCACCTCATAGAGGTAATAAGGTAATACTCAACTCCTTCCCAAAGGTAGAAGAAATAAGAAAAATAATAATCCTCCTTATGCCTCTTGATAACAAGTGTTGATGTAACTATGTAAAAATAGACCAAGTGTGAACCTCACACCTGGTACCCAATGCTAAAAGTACCCCAAGAAATCTACCAACTATCCCAAAGTATTTGAATCAATTGATATACAAGTCTCTCATAAAATAATATGTCATTTTTGATTGTTTCACTTAACTCAAATTCTTTCCTAGAATAACACTATTGTTCAATCTTGGCTATCTTGTTTTAATGTAAATTAATAATATGTGTTGATAACTCTCATGTAATATTACTAATGCAAATATCTTGATAGTTATACTATCATAATTAGTTTTTAAGAATATATAGTTTTCCAATATCTATTAACATGTCCAAAGTAGAGTATTCATATGTACTATAAAAACTATACTCGCATTTACAACCACTATTCCATGCTAAAATGAACACCCAAGTGAATTATAATCACAACACAAAAGGTCATCTCAAAATAAAACTAATTAGCTTTCTAATTCTCTCACAAATATGAAGGTACATTCATTCTTCATAATGAAGAGAGGGACATAAAAGCAATCAGTCAAGATCCTACCTACATGCTTAATCTCAAATCACTAAAGGTTACCTAAAATTTTCAACTACATAGCTAGAAGACAATATTACAAACTAAAACACTCTTATTCAAAATACAAGGCATCTAAACCATACTAAGTATCAATGGGTTATATAAAAAATAATATGCATAATATTAATAATGCACTAGGGTTAACTAAATTCCATAACTACAAAAAAAAATAAAAAAATAGAACAATTCCTCTTTATCACCTCATGGCTTATGATCAACCAAGATGAACAATGAAACACTAACTAAAGCATACTAACTTAGAGCTACCAAAACTAATAGTTTTATTTTAAAAATAATCAATTTTATCATATTGTTAACTATATACACATTCTATTATTATATTCATATTCACTCAATAAACTAATACATAAACATTAAAAGTATATAGGAAATATATTAAAGTAGGTATTTACAATGTACAAAGATTTATATATGAAAATTGTATCTACATAAATTTATTTTCTACCAATGAATAACAAACTGGGAAACATAAAAATCTATTAATGAGACATAAGAGTTATATAATCCACAAGAAAATTTAAACATTTCATCATTTTATTCACTTCGAGGTCCAATGGTCCACGATGGCTAGATACTCCACCAAGATAGTAATCAAATAACAAGTGGGTTATCTCTAATAGGATGCTCCTATCCACCAATGGATTAAATCCTATGACCAAAATTTAGTGATTCCCAATGTATTCCATATCTATAAATACATACATTCTCATTGTGTCATTCTACTTGTACACATGTGAGTAATAGTTTTAGAAGACATGTAGTGGAACACCAACACTTTAGAGATCCTAGTGTTTATCAATACTTTGATACCAAAAAGTAATGCCTAAAATTTACATTTTAGGCACACACAAAACCATTCCAGTTTTTTTTCTAACACTCTAATGAACACACTAACTCCTATGCATATAAATTTAGTAACACTAACATGGAATATAACCCATGTGAACACAAAACACAATGTCACTGAAAAGTTATGATCCAACTCATTATGATTCAATCTACCATATAAAGTAAACATACAAAGAGTCAAGTCTCAAATACAACTTGAATCAGTTAATATTTTTTATGTGCCATAAATTTTATATAATATGAATTCCAAATGATTAGAAGGAATGCACAAACACCTAAGGCTATACAAATTTCATTTCTCTTTTCAGTTTCATCATGAACCCCACAATTATAATTTAAACTTCACAACCAAGAAAGGATCACATCATAACTTTGGTGATAATCACAAATATAGATTTATAAATAAGAACAATCATAGAAACAATTGAGTCAACAATATAGGCAATGGAGTCAAAAGTACTCTTAAGGATACAAAGGTTTAATGGGTTTAAATAGGCTATAAAACAATGCCAAAATAAATAATTAAAAAAATGTTTACACTATTATAAGTAACATGCCAAATTTTTATGATAAAATCAACAAAATATAATTATTATTTCAGAACATGGATAGCTAAAATGAAGAAAGGAATGTTAAACCAAACAACACTTAATGATGTTTTTTGTCATTGTAAGAAAACAATGGCAAATATGGTTCAAAGAGACTCACTAAAAATATTAAATGGAGTTTAAAGACAAAATAAAAGGTTTTACATGAATATTAAACTCAAACTAAGAGGTTAGAACTTTCAAATTCAATAACTGTTAAATTAGATGATTATTACAACACCTTTTGCAGAGTAACTTTGTTGATCAAAATCAAGTTCAATAGATTTTTTTTGAATAAAATTAGCTCAAAAAAGGGTCACTAAAATAGTAAAAACATCTAAAATCACTAATTCAAAGTTTTTTATAAAGTTTTAATGGTAAAAAGAATCACTAAAAAACTTTGGTTTCTCTTTAAGATTCCTCTAGCTATTTTTGATAGCTCATTGTTGAATCAACTTTTCAAACTAAAAAAGAAAATCAGGGGCAAAATTTTTCCAATTGCCTCCACAAATGGATCCAACAAAAATTATTAAAACAGAATAGAAAAATAATGGTTATAGAACCTAATTCACATATGATAAGTCTATGGATTATAAGTTTTTATTTTATAAAATTTAAAGTTTGAGTATTAATTTTAAACCCATTTCTGAACCAATTTGGTTAATTTCCATATAGAAAACTCTTACTGTAAACTTGTATTTAATCTTATAAAAGTGTATGCAATTGTCCAACCATCAAAAAATGATTCTAAAGGATGATATATCTATTCATTTGATTTTCAAGGTAAGAATTAATTCTCAAATTCATTTACCCACCACAAACATGATTTCAAAGGATACCTCAAGACCTACCATGGTTAATCTATCCAATTTGGGTTTTTATAATGATTAAGTTATGAGCAACATAATATTTACATCAAGACAATCAATAATAATATCTATTACAATTTAATAATTTATTCATTAATTTCAACTGTATATGTTTAACCCAATGTTAATTGTATAACTAATACTACATATTAAGATTAATCCATAATTTCACAAAGCCAAGGTAAGTTAAACTCATTATAGTTCAAGTCTAGAATTACCAATGTTTTCCTACTATATTATGTTCTTAATGTTATTTTAATATTCTAATTGTGTGTTCTTAACACTAACGCTATCATCTAACTATAAATATTAGATATTTCAACACTCATTTATCCAAATTATTACTACTTTCCACCTAAATAATATTTAATTAACCTACTCAACAAGGTTCTCAACTCAAAGATAAAATAGTTTAAAAATTAGTACTAGGAATAACTTTATTAATTAAGTACTGACCTACATATATTATCAATACATTAAGTGTTGGAGACAAATAATTGACAATTCATATTAAAAATTATTATTGTACATTAATATCCTTGAATAATAAAACCACCATTATAACTATCTAGCACATAATCTCTAACATGGATCTTTTCAATGGTAAGCCAACTTAGCTTAATGACAATATCCAAAAAATAAAAATTTACAAATGTCTCAATTGAACAACAAACATATATTCATCATTTATTCAAAACTCTAGTCAAAAAACATATAAGACACTAATAATTTCAACATAAAAATTTTATATCTCTATACTTTATCTGCCACTGGTAACTCACCAATATCCACTACTAAAATACTTAATAAAAGGGTCATATTATGTTGAGCAAGAGACTTCTCCCTCCTAAATATTCCATTTTTTTCAAATTAAATAAATATTTAAACAATAAAACATAACATATTGAGATAACTTACATTCCATAAATAAAAAAGTAACTCAGCCATTAGAGTAAATATTACGCTTCAACATCAAAATGACACTAAGCTTATAGTTAACCAAGATGAACACCAAAAATTAAAAAAATCAAATTTTATTAAGTAAGAAACATCAACATACCATTATAGATTGCAAAATAATTGATTCTCATGAAGTGAACAATACTAACAATACCATCATCATAACATCATCTAATTTCTAAGCACCCATCTAGATATGATATCAGTAATAGAGTAGATCTCTAAGAGGAAACTAAATCTTCAAATTAAATTTCACTTTGTAAATGTTGGAAATTGTTGTCCCCCAAAAATATCAGCTATTTTTGGGACAACATTTGAATTATTTTGGTCCTACAGACCAAAATTATCTCTTCCCTTTCCAAAATTTGTCTTGGGCATTCGAATTCCTCATTTTTCAAGATTTTTAGAAATCTACGGACTTTGCAAATAGGGTCATTTCTATAAGTTCAATGGGCTTCATGACTTCTACAAGAATTTCCATTGGCAAGCATCAGTAGTAGGTTCAACTTTTGGTTCATTGTTTGGTTCAATCAAATGGTTCGTCAGTCATTTCAAAGATTTGTTTGAACCGTTGAACCAAAACTTGGTTCAACGGTTGGTTCTATGTCTTGGTTCAAAGACATGGTTCAAAGGAAAGTTAAAAGGGGTGGTTCAATGCAAAAGGAAGCTTCCCAAAGGACAAGTACCCTTGTGGAGGACACTTAAATGATAAAAGCACCCTTTGGAAGGGTCATTTTCAAGGAAGCCGAAAGGTAATTCTTTCAGATTTGTTTAAGGCATTTAAAATTGGTTCCCCAAACTTTTTGTCCATGGGAATTTTCCCCAGGGTAAATGTACATAGGAGGAAGCATAAGAAAACCCTGGGGTAATATCCGAAGGGTCACTTGAATAAGCTCGAAAGGCCATTTAAAGACTGTCTGAAGGATAGATATCCTTGTGGGAGGCTATTCTAACTCAAAATGGGTCATTTCTCAAGGCCCAAAAGGGTAAGTCTAATATGGAAAAATACCAAGCGGAAAGCCAAAAGAAGACTAAGGAATGATGCACCCAAAAATGTCAAATTTAACACAGTGAACTAGCCGTTGATCCTTTGAGCATACAGACCTGAATGCATTCACAAATTTCAAGGCCAAGACCAGCAAAAAGTAGAGAAGGAATAGAATAGTAAATTAAATCTAGGACCCGATTCAATTAACTAGACAAGGAGGAACAATGAAGATAAGATCAGATCACCAACTGGACATTGAAAGTTACAAACTTTCAATAAATGCAACTTATTTCCTTGCATTGATAAAATCAAATGGGTAAAGTACCCCTAAGTTCCAGTGTGTCTTCTTAACAGATTCCAATGCAAAATGATGTATTGATTGTTCCCAAGTCCTTCTTGAAGAGGCTATATAAGGGACTTTCTTCTATTGTAATACATATCTCTTTTTTGACAATTAGAATGAAACTCTGCCCAAATTGGAAAGCATTACTGAGATTTTGAGCTCAGATTGTTGATCATATTTTGAAACTGGAATAAGAAAGCAAGTGGTTTCTCAGAATTTGTGTTGTAATATATTTATTATTGAGGAAATTGTTCTTATATCTTTTTCTTCAATATATTTTCTATTCCTTTAATTCAACAAGCAGAATTAGTGACAACAGTCAATAGGTGTCCTAAAGAGTCGACTATGGAGAGACTTTGTGCCCCCATATTTGCCTTTAGTGTGTTTTCTTTTCATTTCTATGTAAAGTACCTTGAGGTAACTTTGTGCCCTCATTGTCCTCTGTATCTTACTCTTGAGCAATCCAAGTGAAGACTTTGAGCTGCATCTCGATTTGTTGGTTATTGCATCCTTCGCTACATTTTATTGTTACTACCAGGAGTATTCTTGTGGTTTGTTGAATAGTACTTCTGAAAGAAGAGGAGTATTGTTTGTCATTTCCCCTTAGTTTTTCCTTTGATTCATGTGCATCATCTCTGAAGAAAGAGAGATGGATGGTTTGTCCCACCCATGAGTATTATTTTCTATATATATATATCATACCTATAGGGAACTTCCCCTTGATGAGAGGAGAGATCAGTGTCTTTCTAATGTGGTAAAGCTACACATTTAGATGACTAATCTTCCTACTTTGGCTAATCAAACCTATTTTGTTTATCAATACGCTAATCGACAAAATATTCAACCAATAGTTTTGGGTGACTCCACTGGGGATATACATAATATTGTGCAATTTGGAACCTCAAGTTTTAGATTGAAACATCACCTATATAACCCATTATCATTATAAACTTATCCATTATAGACTCTGGCGACTCTGTTTCATGTCTTACCCATTATCCATTTATAGCCTTACCATTTTCATCCATCTCCATTATATTATTTGATCTACAAAACTAGAGCTACTGGGAAAGAAAGCATAGTTTGAAGCCTCAAGCTTTAAGCTAAAGTAGGGCCAGTTTCTTTTCCATTTTTTTCCTATGATCTAGAAACTCCACTTAGATGTGCTATCCCTATTGTTCATAATTAAATCATAGTAGTTCAAGGCCCTTGGGGTAACTCTTTTAGCCCACTCAACTTGACTCCACCTCTGCATGAGCTACCACTCAGTTCAAGGAAGAATTTCCCCAAATTCTTTGGTGATGGAAGAGTCCACCCTAATGAACACATTACAGCCTTCAACATAGCCTGTGGTGTGATAGGGGTGGAATTTGAAGATGTGGTAGTCAGGATTTTTGTGGAGACACTACAAGGTGCTACTACAGACTGGTTTTACCATTTGCAAGCTGGATCAGTGACTGACTGAGATACACTTAAAGCCAAGTTTAAAGCAAGATTCAAGCCCACAAAAGATGCACATGCCTTGTTGGGCCAGCTCACATAGATGAAGAAGGAGCCCCATGAACCTATGAGGGACTTCATTGCCAGTTTTAACAAGATAAGGCATAGGATTCCCATGATCATCCAGCTAACACCTCAGAATCTCATGTGTTTCTTCATCAACTCATAGCTGCTTGAAGTGAGTTTTCTATTGAGACAGGCTAGACACATAGACCTTGAGGCTGCTCAAGACTTGGATACTAAGCTAGAAGATGACCTTAACTTGGTAGGAAAGATAAGGAGAGACCCTAACAGAGCTAAACGCTCTTCATCTTCTGAATACTCACCCACAGTCACCACTGATCTAATGGTACAAAAGCTGGCAAATGAATTGCTAGCCTTGAAAAGGCAAATGGCACAAATTATGTCTTTTTCTCCTCTATATAAAGATATATCAAGGCAACGCTGCCAAAATTCAAGGGCAACAAAATTGTCTTCTTCCTCCACAGAGGAATCCTATCTTTGAAGCACCTCTAACAAACTCGGTAGTTGGATATCTAGAAACGGAGCATGTTTCCTATTTCCAACCTAAGTTAGAGCAAGAAAATGGCACTGATCTCTTTAGGGAGGATCTAGAAGAATTAGCTGGAAACTCCCACATTGGTTTCTTAAATTACCAGGATGAATTTAGAAGTGAAGGTGAAGCAATCAAAGGATCATACGTAGTATTCACTCTATCCCAGAATCAGTCAGCCCAGTAGGCTAACAAAGAGAAGATAGAGGAGCGACCCCAACTAATAATTTCAATTGTTGAGCAAAGAACCCCTCTTCCTTTTCAATCAAAGGACTTGGTGATTACCAAATAATTAAGTACATCAAACATATTTGTACCTTCTACTTTAGCTTCACAAACTAGTCCTTCACCTCCCAAAAATTAAAAGGATGAACTCCCATCCTCTCTTCCAAATCCATTCCAGTCATTTGACATGATTGATCATGTTAAGGAATCCAAAATTCAAATGACTAAGTTTGAATCCCTGCAAGTCAATCCTAAGAAATTGGACATTGATGGAGAACCAAATACGGACCTATCTAAGACAAAATATGTGGTCACCCAAACATCAGTCCCTGTAACACAAATTTTGTCTGAGTCTTCAGGCAGGGGTAATTATTTCTTTACCACATAGGATGTTTTCTGTAGATGAAAGTCCTATAGCTGACAATCTAGGAATTGATCCAAATAAGACTTTAGGAGAATTGATAGGATGCAGTATAAACAAGGAAGGATCTTCCATCTCTAATGAAGAGAAATCTGATAGGAGATCAGCTTTTGATGATGACAACAATTCTTCCACCAATGATGAATTTGGAACTATGTTGATACCTCTTTAAGGAGATATTATTCCTTCATGAAATTTTCAAGTCAACAACACCAACAACACAGCTAGATGTGAATCTTTGTTGCTTAAATTAAAGATTGCTCAAGATGAAGAAGTCAAACTCCTTCACATCAAAGGAGATGTTAATCTGATAGTTTGTCAAGATTTTGATATGGACAATCTAATCATATGATGGACTAAATAAGAAGAACAACCAATTATGGTAATGGACCATGCTGTTGTAAATCAAAATCAGGCAAAGGAACCCTTCGCAGGGAGAGCAAGGAGTTATGGTTTTCAGTTTGAACACCACGTCCTGCCACAAAGCAAAAAGAAGGAAAGACCAAGAGGAAGACACAAAAATTTGGTTTCTTGGTGGAGAGATCCATTTTCCCATCACCGTTTCTAGGGACAAAATGTCTTCTTGCTGGTTTACCTAGATGGCGCACTATTTTCACTGTCTCTCAAGAAGCATCATCTAAAATATTTCAATTCTTGAAGTATCAGATCATTGCATTTGTATATATGTATATTTGTATAGTTTTTAATTCTATTTTGTTTTATTTGTTTCTATTTTTTATGCCTTTCATTTTGGGTAGCATGACTCCATAACCCAATGGTACACATGAAGACACTGGAGATTCTAGATTCTACTCCTTTCAATTCTTTTTGTAATTGATAGAAGTTCCCCAACTAGAGCCAGCTATTGTCCCCCAAAAATATCAGCTATTTTTGGGACAACATTTGAATTATTTTGGTCCTACAAACCAAAATTATCTCTTCCCTTTCCAAAATTTGTCTTGGGAATTCAAATTCCTCATATTTCAAGCTTTTCAAAAATCTACGGACTCTGCAAACATGCTCATTTCTATAAGTTCAATGGGCTTCACGACTTCTACAAGAATTTCATTTAGCAAACATCAGTAGTAGGTTCAAATTTTGATTCATTCTTTGGTTCAATCAAATGGTTTGTCAGTTGTTTCAAAGCTTTGTTTGAACTGTTAAACCAAAACTTGGTTCAATAATTGGTTCAACATCTTGGTTCAAAGACATGGTTCAAAGGAAAGTTCAAAGGGGTGATTCAATGCAAAAGGAAGCTTCCCAAAGGACAAGTGCCCTTGTGGAGGATACTTAAATGATAAAAGCACCCTTTGGAAGGGTCATTTTCAAGGAAGCCAAAAGGTAATTCTTTTAGATTTGTTTAAGGCATTTAAAATTGGTTCCATGAACTTTTTGTCTGTGGGAATTTTCCCCAGAGAAAATGTCCACAGGAGGAAGCATAAGAAAAACCTAGAGGAATATCTGAAGGGTCACTTGAAGAATCCTGAAAGGCCATTTAAAGACTGCCCAAAGGATAGATATCCTTACGGGAGGCTATTCTGACTCAAAATGGGTCATTTCTCAAGGCCCGAAAGGGTAAGTCCAATCTGGAAAAATACCAAGCAAAAAGCTGAAAGAAGACTAAGGAATGACGTGCCTAAAAATGTCAAATTTAACATAGTGAACTAGTCATTGATCCTTTGAACATATAGACCTAAATACATTCACAAATTTCAAGGCCAAGACCAGCAAAAATCAGAGAAGGAATAGAATAGTAAATTAAATCTAGGACCCGATTCAATTAACTAGACAAGGAGGAACAATGAAGATAAGATCAGATCACCAGGTGGACATTGAAAGTTACAAACTTTCAATAAGCATGACTTATTTCCTTACATTGATAAAATCAAATGGGTAAAGCACCCCTAAGTTCCAGCGTGTCTTCTTAATAGATTCCAATGCAAAATGATGTATTGATTGTTCCCAAGTCCTTCTTGAAGAGGCTATATAAGGGAATTTATTCTATTGTAATGTAGATCTCTTTTTTGATAATTAGAACAAAACTCTACCCAAATTGGAAGGCATTACTGAGACTTTGAGCTCAGATTGCCGATCATATTTTGTTATTGGAATAAGAAAGCAAGTGGTTTTTCAGACTTTGTGCTGTAATATCTTTGTTATTGAGGAAATTTTTCTTATGTCTTTTTATTCAATATATCTTCTATTCCTTTGATTCAACAAGCATAATTAGTGACAACAGTCAAGAAGGTGTCCTAAAGAGTTGATTGTGGAGAGACTTTGTGCCCCCATATTTTCCTTTAGTGTGTTTTCTTTTCATTTCTATGTAAAGGACCTTGAGGTGACTTTGTGCCCTCATTGTCCTCTGTATCTTACTCTTGAGCAATCCAGGTGAAGAATTTGAGTTGCATCTTGATTTTTTGGTTATTGCATCCTTTGCTACATTTTATTATTACTACTAGGAGTATTCTTGTGGTTTGCTAAATAGTACTTCTAAAACAAGAGGAGTATTGTTTGTCATTTCCCCTGAGTTTTTATTTTGATTCACCTGCATCATCTCTGAAGAAAGAGAGATGGATGGTTTGTCCCACCCATGAGTATTATTATTATTATTATTATTATATATATATATATATATATATATATATATCATACCTACAGGGAACCTCCCCTTGATGAGAGGAGAGATCAGTGTCTTTCTGATGTGGTAAAGCTACTCATTTAGATGACTAATCTTCCTACTTTGGCTAATCAAACCTATTTTGTTTATTAGTATGCTGATCGACAAAATATTCAACCAACAGAAATAAAACTATATAGACAATGATCAAAAGCAATAATGAAAATTTTTAATAAAGCATGTCAAAGAGTATATAGAATCTTCCTAGCTCATATCAAACTAATCAATGTTATAAGGATAACTTTACACCCCTATACCATAGTAATAATAAAATTATTTAACATAATTCATTATGTCCAAACTAAGGTATTATCTAAGGCAAATTATCCCTTAAATAGGATTTATTCACATTAACGTTACTCAAGTAACATGTAAAAAAAAACCCACTATCCTATTTTCAATTAAGAATAGGATATATTTTATTTATATTTGCCAAGAAATTGTGGCTATAATTTATATTACAAATCCTTCACTCGATATCCTAATACCATGTATATATCTTATTCATCTTCATAATAATATATTTGTTCTTAAATAATTTTCAGATGAAATATATATACATATTCTCAAATATATGAAATATTATATTATATACATATATTTATATGCATATACAATTATAATTAATGATGAATATGCATATTTTATTAGTAATAATATTTTTAAAAAAAACATGTTTATAAATATATGCATATTTATAATCTGTTAAAGCATATCCTCATTTATAAATAAATAAATATATTCATAACTATGAAAATACATTTTAATACCAAAAAGTATTTGTATGTAATATTATATATACCCCACTCTTTAGGGTTTGAAACTATTCTTTACACACACACACACAGACACACACACATTTAAAATCATAAATTTATTATTATCTAATTTTTAAGAAAAAATGGAAAATATATTAGGTATTTAAAAGAGATATAGGTTTTTTATTATTTTATTTTTTGTTTGTTTTCTCACAAGTAAAAAACTAAATTTTTAAACCAAATCAAAACTAAAAGACACCCCATCTTAATTTGCTCATTAGTTTGGAAAAAAACTTAGGAATTTAAAAGGAAGAAACCCCTTGACTATTTTGTTAAATCTCTTTTTTCATTCTCTTTCTCCACTCCTTCCTTCTCCATTTCATTATTCATTCTCCCTCCACTTGTTTTACTCCTTGGCAAATCTCCAAAATGGATCCTTTGTCCATTAGGTTAGATTTTTAGTGGGAGAAGTCATAGTTATTTTATTAATTTCTTTTTATAATTAGGGTTTCCACTTTTCTTTTCTTTTTTAAAATTAATTAATAGGTTTTTCATTATTTTTATTTTTACTTTCATTAAATTAATTATTACATTGAGAACATTCAATAATTAAATAACATGATCACTTGATAGGTTTAAGCAACATGTTTAAATTAACACAAATCTAATCCAATGGATAACTTGTCAAAAGTAACTCAATGACATTGAAACCCCTAGAAGATAGAAGTGACACAATAAATGATAATATGAATTATTATTAGCATTAAACACATAACCCAAAGTGGTTATACATGAGTTGTAGTGAACCTGATTCTAAATCACCACAATAAGGTAACTGAAGTCAAGAATAACAATCAATCACAAGACATCTAACTCACACATCATGCACAAGAAAACACTCAACACATTGGTAGTCTAAGAAAATATCACATCATTGTAAAATTACTGTATATCTTGAAAAGGGTATTACATATCTACACACAATACTAGCTTAAGACACTACATTTCTTTTATCAATACTAAGGGGTGGGGTTGGTGTTGTTACTTTCTTATTTTCCTCATGCACCCTCTTTGATCTTTTAGTGTTTATTCTCCCTATCTATTGTAGCAAGTTTTCCTCTTGCATGTTAGATTCACTAGGTACTTCTTATCTTATCAAAACTAATTGTGCTCTTGTTCCATCAAACTCTTCTTTTTAGTGAATCATAGGCAAGGGCTCATTTTTTTGGGCCTTCTTATTTGGATGCATCACCTTTTTAGGAGCCCAATGATTTAGGCATGATCGTATGATCCTCCTAAAATAATACATGATTACATTTTTCAATCTCCTTGACTCTCCTACTTCAACATCTTCTAATGGTAGATGCTGACACCTATAATTTATAATTCCTTTAACTAATCTTCTCTAATCACCATTCCCCCACTTTATTTGTTTACTATGATTACCTTAATTCACAATATTTGAATTGGTCATTCAAATTCAATAAGCACTCCTTTGGTAGCTTGAAATTATTAAATTAGTAAAATTAAAATGTAAAAAATGTTGACTATTTAACCTTTTAGAGATTCAAGGGGTAATCCACATTTACTTTCCCATGACCTCATCCATCATTTCCCTCATTAATTATTTTGATGGTATTACCACAATGTCCATTTGGCACACTTTACACATGTTATTTTATCACATTTAACACATTTGTCCCATCTTACACTTTTATCAAAGTGCATGATAATTGTAAATAATTTAAAAATTTACATTTCTAAGATGATAACCTATTTATCTTGACTTCTCATAGTGGTTATGCACTACATCCTATGTATCCACTTGTCCTTATGCACTTCCACTTACATGCCCCTTTTTTGCATCTATTCACTTCTACTATTTCCTTTGCACTTTCTAGATCTACTTCACTCACACTTCTTAACCCAGAATAAAATATGTTTGTGTTACTTCATGACATGAAAAATAAAATAATAAATAACCAAGTGTTGATATAAACCTACACAAAAGGCATGCAACTAATTCCATTCTTCATTGAAAAATAAATTAAAATACTACACTAGTCTATTAGCATATGCCTTATTAACAAAAGGTAAACATCACTCAAAATGGTAGGGAAAAAGCAGACTACTATTGACATGGCCTAAAAGGAACTGACCATATAACCTATTCAACTTACAGACACATGTGGGATAAATACTATGAATAATAAATGAACCATGCTAGTATATTTGAAGTTTTCCTAAATAACACATGAACTTGGAGTCATAAACTAACACATACATACCTAAAGAAAAAGTCTTATTCTTAATATGTATATCATGTCAAGCCTTCTATTTCAATTTCTCCACTCTTTGAATCTAATATAGTAGAAAATAGGTTTCATCCAACTATAGTAAATCATCTAGTTTCACTTTTAAAGATTCTTCATCATCCAATCGACTAACACATGCAATATGTAAAGAAGTTACAAAGAACTCAATTAGGAGAATTAATTTGGTATGAAAGACAATATTAAAGGGATTAATCTTGTTCAATCATTTATGCATGGTCCAATATGCCTATAATACCATAGAAACATGATCATCCTAGTGAGTGTGATAAATATTGAAAATCTTTGTCAATGTATGACCCAAGATTTTATTGAACACTTTCGCTATACCATTGGCCTAAGGGTGATTTGATGTATTCTTGTGGTTTGTAATAATGAACTCAGCCAAAAGGATACAAATTATCTCATTAAGGAAATGAATTTCATGATCACTAGTCAAACTTAATCGACATCCATACCTTGTAGTGATATTCTCCCAGATAAATCTACAAGTAGTGGTAGTAGTAGAATCCTAGGTTGGTATTGCTTCAACCTAGTGAGAGACATAGTTAGTGTCATTAATGATATGGCATACACTAGTAATTATTTCCATTGGAGTAATGGGAAAAAAAATCAATAGCTCATTTCTTAAAGGGTTCATGAGTAAGTATCAGATGAAGGGGCATAACATCACTTCAATTTGGTTTACCCATGCACTGATAGATAACACATTGACACATGTAATCTTTAGTACCCTTAAATAAAATGGGCCACCATGACCTAGATAATTAAACCTTTCACATTGTAACATCACTGACATAATTTGCTTTGGTGACACTTTCAAGAACCTCATAAAGAAATTTAGTGTGCTCATGGTGCATCATGAAACATCATAATACTTCATTCCATCTAAGCTTATAAATTTCATCTCCAATGAGCTAGAAAGAAGTAACACAAATAAGCAATTACTTTTTCTCTTTATTCTTGAAGTGGCTTAGTGTGAAACCTATGTTAAGAATAGTTTTGAATCCTCTAATTACTTACATACAAGAATGACTTGAAAAATATTCCCATTAGGTAAGTCATATTCATTGGCATGTGTTGATTCACTAGATTCAAGATATGACAAGTGATCAAGTCCATACTTAGCATTACCTGATTTCACCATCATAAAATATTGAAATTCTTGAAAGAGAACAATCCATTGTAAAATGCATCCATGTAAAATCAAATTATTCATGATGTATTTAATTAATTCATAATATGTAAATAAATTGAATAGGTTTGTCCAATAAATATTGACAAAATTTTTGAAGCATGTATACCATGGACAAGGATTCACACTCTATAGTTGATTAATTTTGTTCAACTAGAGTGATTTTTCAATTGGAAATGTAAATGGGATGATCAATAATTCCCTCACTAGGTTAAACAAAGATATAATCCACCACCATACCTAAAGCATCAACATGTACATGAAAGGGTTTAATCTAATTTGAAAACTAGAGAATGGGGGAAGTGATTAACTTGTCTTTGAGTGTTACAAATAAATTTTGGTGAGTATATATCCATAAGAATTGAACATTATATTTAATTAGTTCCTCTAGTGATATTATGATCTTAGCATATATCCAAATGAATTTTTGATAGTACACTATGTGTTCTAGGAAGGTGTAGACCTCACATTAGGTGTTCAAGAATAGAAAGCAAAAAATGTTTAAAATATTATCTAGATCCACCAAGAATCCATCATGACAAATAATGTGACCCAATAAAATTATAAATGGAGTAAAAAAACACACTTATTTAGATTTAAAGAAATATGAAGTTATCAATAGCTCTTAATCATGTGGTAAATATTAGCATAATGATCATGTATTAAGCCATAGATGGTCTAATCATCCATGTATTCTTGAAGGAATTTATGAATAAAATCCTTAAAATCCTCCAAAAAAATATGTGAGAACACAACCAAAGCATTCTTCAATATGAAGGTTATCACATTGTAAGTGAATGAACCCCATTCAATTGCAAAGGTGGTCTTTGATTCAAATTATTTTATGATCTAGACTAATGAAATCTAAAAAACCATTAGTTAAGGTATAAATATCACACCTAACAAATCATTATAAAATTTCTATAGTTAAATGCATCAAAAAAGGGTCAGTGATGCAAGTAGCATTGAGTACCTGATAGTATACATAAATATGAATTCAATCATCCTTCTTGATACTGATCACCATGGGGCCCACCCATTTAAGTTCATTAATAAGAGTGATAACTTCAACATGCAACATACTATTAATCCCATCTTTAACCTAAGAATTCAAATTAGGATTCATTTGATAAGGTCTCTTTCTAACAGATTGATTACACTCAACTAACCTGATGTGCATCTTATCTAATTAAGGATGCACTAATTTAATATATGTAATTTCATGGTAAAATGTCTAGATACCTATAAGAGTTCAAAAACCTTGGTATTCTTAGTATCATACCAATAATTCCACATAATAGCCATCTTGGGTTTATCCTTTATGTTAGTATTAAATTGGACCATCTGGAATGCATTTAAATATGGTTATAATCATTTTTGTGGTGTCTTAGATATTGTGCACTCCATATTCAATATGCGAAGCCAAGTGATCAACAGATGAATCAGGCAAGTCAAAACTAGTACCTTCATCAACCTAGTACATAACCTTATATTTTACTTTCCATATTTGTTCCCTTAACGAATTATTTGGTTGAGAGTCAAATGGTTAAGAATATGAAGCAAGAGTATTAAATTATTGGAAAATAGATAGTTTATCCTCATGCATGCCATAGATATGTTGTATGTAGTCTTTAAATGATGTTAGATCACCTATGATAGCTTGATGGATGGCTTGCATGGATAAACATAAGTCCATGTGAGGAGATGATCAATATAGTGCCAAACTCATATTAATTCAAATGTTACTCTAGGAATCCATGTCTAGGTGTCTTTCTTGATGAATATACCATGCTCTAGCCTAGGTATGTAGAGTACCATAGAATGTATGAACCCAAAAATACTTAGGAAAATATGTCCCATCAACATTTCATAGGTTTTCATAGGGATTAAGATGAGCTTCTATGGAAATAGTACCATCATAAGTTAGAGTGGCATGAACACGATTATCATGATGAAAATTATAGTGAATAGAAGTGTGCACTTGGTCTCAAGTGAGAAATTTTTGATGGTGATTTTCCCACCATCAATCAATTATTCCTTTAAAAAAATACCTAATTGAGCACATCTATTCATCTAAAAACACATAGAAAGTTTCCAACTGTTGCACATATTCTCAAACTTCCATTTGACTATGAAACCTAGGTGTTTGATCTAACTATAGGGGTGGTTCAGCCATCATACATCCATGAATAAGGTGAAAAAACTTGTGTTTCTTATGTAGGTTTCATGAACATACTCTTGGCTACCAATGGTCCCACATGTTCATCTAGTAATATCATATTATATATGAGCCCAATGGTCGTAAGCATTGTTGGTAATGCTAGAAATTGATTATCCATATGCCCAATATAATATACCATATAAACTTGGATCAAGACACTTAGTTCCCTAAGTTATGACATTATAAATATGATTAATCTCTGTGTTAATGTTAAATGGCTCAACAAAAGGTAGTCTCTAAGGATTATCTAAGGGAATCACAACACATTGATCTCTATTTTCAAAAATGATGTAACACTTTTTGAAGCTCAAGTCAGCATTATTTACATAGCACCATGGATAACCCAAAAGAGCCATAAAATCATCAAATTTTGATAATTAGACTACTTGAAAGTTGGCCATGAAATTTACACCTAAAATTCCAATGATGGAATCCTTAAGAACTCCTATGGTAAGTACACAAGTATTACTATCCATGAATAATACATGAAGATAGGTATGTAAAAGAGGGTTCACCATCTTTTTTCAAGCATCCTTGGTGAGTAAATTTACCTCCATGCCAATATCAACTAGTATATTATGAATGATCTAACCATCAATAGTTGTGTTTATAAGATTTATTTATCCCACTCCATACTCAGTTAGACATGAGCCTCTTATCATTGTGCATGGTTCATCCAATGATCCTATGTATTATTTAGTGCTTGATGACTCAACCAATTCCTCAAAACATGAATGATGTATTTATCAAGAAGTCATTTGCATAATTCATGAAACTCAATAGATGTTAATTCTTAGAGAACCAAGGTTTTTTACATTTTAGTGTGTGTAACAACATTTCTATCCTTATGGAACTAGATTTCACCTTGAAAATTTTGCACCAAAGTCATTATGTCATGTAATACTTATTTCTATTGTTGAGCATCTAGGTAATTATTAACATGAGGTTCCTCCCATTGAACCTTGTCAGTGGATTGATTTGAAATAGACTAGGAAGGAATACCACTTCAAATAGTAATATTTACCTTGGGACCAATCAAAGTAGTATGAAATGGTCTCCATTGAGAAGTTGGAGTTTATTCAATGTGTATCATTCTAAAACATTTCTCATTCTAATCCTTGTTGATGGTGGTATATAAGTCTGGCTATTCCTATAGACAATGCTCATTCTTACAAAAGTCACAAGTTGGATAAAGTGGGTAGTCATCCTGGTAATACTCTAGAGATTTAAACTTGTAGGAAGATTTAGGCAAAAAATAACCATCTTCACATCCATGACCATGACCTATATAAGAACAGACTCTACCATTTTCCTAGTTGTTGATTACATAGGTATGATGAGTTCTATTTGTGTGTGCCTCATTAATCTCATTAATAAGGTTTCAATCATTTGTATCATTATTATATACATCACATATTTTACAATATGATGATACTTTATATTGAGTAATGTATTAAAGCAAGGGATAATCTCTCACATCATGGTCTTCTTGGAAGACCTCACAAGACTGATTTACCATGGTGAAAATATTCTTTATGGGATAATTATTCCTATTATGACCTTCATTTTCATATTCAACACACCATAAACTACAATAAGTATCTTTAGTACTCTTTTTAGTAATATTCTCTAACTAAGATTTCATAGCAATAATATAGGCTTTTATAAAGGGACTAATCCATGTATCTATAATTCCAATGAATTCAACATGAAAAGAAACTTTTAATGCCTCACACAGGTCAGTGAAGATCTTATAGGATAATGTGCATTCAAAATGAAGTAACAAGCCTCCTAAAAACCACTAGGCATGTTGAGTGATATTTATCTCAAATGATAACTTGGAAAGAATCATTTTAAAACATGTATCATACTCATGCGCACTCTTAATTAGTTCTTATTTAATATTTTTTAGGGCAAAAATATTCTATTGGTTAAACTTGGGATGTAAAATTCCTAAAGAAAATTCAACTTAAATTTTTCTTAGTTTATAATAGATTGTTGTAGATCAAAATTCTAGTACCACTTATGCATACAGTCCAAAAAAGTAGTGGTAAATTGACTTACCTTTCATTTAGTAAAAGTAATGCCATGGACCTAACAAATAAGTTCACACTTATGAACATGCTCTATTGCATTTTCAACACTATGATATTTATGTAGATGAAGCATCATCTTTTAGTAAATAGTAGATAGACTAGGTATTTGTAATATAACTCATTGTGAAGCACTTATAGTCCCTCTTGGACCTTGTGGGGGAGGTCCACCAATGCCTCCTACACCACCTCTATATCCTCCAAAAAAACCACGACCGATACCACCTCCTATGCCTCGTATAGAAATAAAATCACCTAATACATTGGGTGCATACTTAGGATGATTAAATATGGAAGGGTTTGTACTCTACCCTCTACTTATACTTTCTCCACTAGGCATTCCAAGGTGAGCCATGGGTTTAAATGGTAATGGGAAATTAATTAATAACAAACTATTATCTTGGTTCTATTCTTTAAAAGGTTATTCTATAGATTCATAGTCTAACTCTACATTATCTATATCCCAATTTATTACAACATCATATAACTCAAAATCATGGTCATGCATTATGGTTAGGAATTAGCCTAATCTAGATTGGGCTCTAAAGTCACCAATGCTTGAATTATTTCTCCCATGCATACCTATGTTAATGTTAGGTATGATATGGTTATTGGGGAGTCCTCATTATGCCTTTCATCCTCCTTATAGATCCTCATGGCACTTTATAAGTCCTCATAACCATTATTTGGATAGCTTCCAATTATATCCCTTTGCCTAGCCTCATTGTACTTGCGATTATGTAACTCCTACTAATTGGATAACATGTTGAACCTACAATCTTATATAAAATTGTGCCCCTTCATTTCCCCACTAACTATGTTACTCATGTGAGGGAGAGTTTATACATCCATGTGGAAGTTTTAAAATCCAAATTCAACTATAAGATTATTAATCTCTAACAAAAAATACCTGAGACACCTTTTATTTGGCTCTTGGAAGAAGTAAACTAAGTTTCCTCTAGACAAGAGTATTTAAAGACTACATATTATAAAATATATTTATTAAGGGTTTTTTCCACTAAATATCCACTGTGCATGTATATGGTTCTCCCAATAATGCCAAGGATGAATGATTCTCTATTGATTAGGAGATCCTCTATCTATAATTCCTCAAACAATCTTACACATATGTTGAAATCCAAGCATTCAAGTGAATGGGACTTTATACAAATCAAGATTCATCAAGCGAGTCATAAAGGTGTTGTTATACCCATATGCATTAAAAAAATATTGGTTCAAGATACTGAAGTGAAAAATTATATTCTATAATAGTAACCCAATGTTTGATTTTTTTCAAAAATATTTACTCAAGCATTTTCCCACCATCATGTAAATAAGCACCATGAGTCCTAAAAACAAAACCAAAATGTTAAGATATTTTCACTAGTTATGTACCTAAAAAAACAAGAGTTCTAATGAGCTAGTGCATCAACACATCACACAAGAAAAGGTTCTCATGCACTCACCTAAATCATGAATATTTTGACTACTTCATATTGGTTTTATCATGAGAAGGTGTATTCATTAACTTTCTTAAGCTAGAGAACTCGAACAAGATCTTTAATATAAATTAATACTTATTTTCATATCTAATTCTTAATTATTCATTTCCTAATTAACTAATAAAAAAATAAGCTGGGTGTAAATTGATAATAAAATAGTAATAAATCTATTATATTCATGAACAAGTTACATAAGTTTTTCATCAACACATAAGATTCCTTTCTTTACATTCATAAGTCATATCCAAGATTATGACTCTAGGTTTACAATGATCAACAAATATAACAATTAAAATGAGGGTGTATTTATACATGGTTTACCATGACCATTTCATTATAGAAGTAATTAAAAAAATATGACTTGCTAATGACCATTAACAATAATGAATCATGGCAAGAGATTTACATGAAATTCCTAAGGAACTAGGCCTAAATAACCCTAAATTATCTCTATGCTAGATAATTGTCATCGTGTGCCTATATTCCCATGGAATGGTTCTATATTCACATTTGACTATTCTTATCTGATTTTCATGTGAACAGTCTCCAATTTTTATGCCTTTCCCTAGTCTTTCATTAATATCTAAGGCCTACATTTTTAGGTTCTCCATGTTTCATGCTTCTTTATTCCTCATGACTTGCCTCTTTTGTGCCATGGTCTATTAATCCATGGTATTATGTGTCATGTCTCTCTCATGCCTATACTTCCTTCCATATCATTGTCTTCAGAAATTACTTCACCAAAAGAGATTCAAATTTTAAGGCCCAACAATAGTCAACTTCAATTCATTCACAGTTTTTAATAAGTTACTAATAAACTAGTAACATTTTTTTTGGTCTTGATAACTTTTTTTTATTACTAATTTAGAGGACACATAAATAATAACCTATTCAATGCATGTATTGGGAAGCAAACCAGCATAATGAATCACATTATTCCCATTTCTCATTTTTCATTCAATATCTATACAAAACTCAATATCTACAATATTGATTCTTAAAAGGAAAAACAAGATTTGGTAGGCTTAAAAAATTTTTGGATTTGGTGTTTCATTAAAGTAACTTGGTACTAGTTATAATTTAATTTAGTTCCTTATTTTGGTTGCTTCACTTGTGAAAAATAATGAGCTCACTTGATGGTATATATTTTTGGTGCTTCTACATGACATATTTTTTGTGTTGTAACTTTTAGCTATAATATGAAAAGATTTTTTGTATATATGATTGCATGAAGAACAAAATTTGCATATTCATTGATTTTTGGGTTCATGATTCATATTAGAAATTTGAGTTTCATTTGGTAAGTGAGAATAATATGGCCAGTATTGTTTATAAATTTTATTTTGGTTATATTGAGTTTCAATATATGGTTGTTTTTTGTTGAGGTTGTTATAGTTATAAATCTTCCATTATTAGTGAATTCTCATAAATCTAAAGCATTGGTTCCATGCATTAAGACAAATAAGAAGTCACTAGATTCAAATGATTTTATTCACTACTATCATTTTTTAAAGGAGAATTGGGGTTATGTTATTTCATGTGGGTTTAAGGGTAGTTTATTTTTAGTGCTTGAAATAGATCTTAAAAATATTATGGGTGATAAACATGCTATAGTTTTAGTTATATTTAAATGTTTAGATTGTGTTTATTTCTTTGATATGGATATTTGCATGCAATCAACTTTGAAGATGACCTAAAATGATATTTTAGTAAAGTGGAAGTGAAAATAATAAGTTGTTAGGGAATTTATATTGGTTTGAACTTTCTTGAGTTAATTATTGTTTTGGTTCAATTTAAATTTGAGGGTTTAGATGGAGAAGTTATTGATTCTTTTTATGCATATTTTGGTCTCAAAGTTGGTTTTAAATGGCATTCTTGTTTGAATGACATCTTGCATGTAATGATATTTTGAAATATAAATAATGGTTCTATTCAAAATTTTAAAATTTCCTAGTTTTGGCTATATGGCTTGTCTTTTAAAACTTGGGTTTCTTTTTTTTAGATCATTGAATAAATATGCGTAGCATGTGTTATTTTTGATCTTATTTTGGTAAATCATATAGTTTTATCTTTTCAAAGGTAGTTTGTGTTTTAAAACCTTTTGAGGATGAAATTATTTCAATTATACTTAGATTTTAGTGAAATAATAAGTATTTCATGTTAGGGTTCCAAATTGATGAAAAGTGTATAGTCAACAAGGTTTGTGTTAATCAAGTGTTGATTAGCCAGTAAGATTCTTGGATTAATTTTCTCTTATGTCCTCTATAGGCGTATTTTAAATCACATTCTCATTTTAGGTTTATTGTATAAGATTTGAATTTATAATACAATCTTTTTTATGATGTGAGATAAGGGAAATATGTTCTTTAAAATACTAAATAACAAGTGATCATGAAAGCTTGTATCTTGGTAAAAGATAAATTAATTGTAGAATAATTTATGCATATGACAAGTATATTTGATTGAGTTGCATCCATAATTTTTCTTTTTGTGATCAGTTAAAATTTATTTTCACTCATATTTTATGCTAAAATTAAGAATTTCAAGTGTTTTAGGTCTTTCTTTGAAACTTTTTCAAATATAGAGCAATGCCAAGTTGGATTCAAGGCTAGCAGGGTTTAGATAGGAATATATGGGGTAGAGGAAACATGTGACATAATAGTGGAACTATTTACTGAGGCCATCACTAGGATATAAATTTTTAAATTCATATGGATGATAATGTGCTTTTCATCTTTTACCTTAGTTTATTTACATTTTGATGAAAAAGACCCAAATTTTTGGACCATTTTAGATAACATTCCATATTCTTCATTGACAATAAGAGAAAATATTTTTCATAGAGGAAAGAGATAAGATGGTTTTTGATCTCATCTATTCAAATTATCCACACCAATCAAATCTTCTCAAGATATGCATACATATCTTGATTTTTACTCAATGATAATCTTATTTTTTTTCATTTTGAATTCTTCACAATGCTTAATCATAATCTTGCTAATCCTAATCTTGTTTTTTTTAAATAACCCTATTACATCTTCCCCTTATAATTTTTCATCTTCTAGTAAGAAACACATTATTATTCCTTCATCTTAGCCTGTAGTCACTCATGTGATGAATAAGGTTAAGCCTGAGGTGGATGAATACTATGGTGGCACTAATGTATTTGAGTTGTCTTATTCACCTCTTGAGTATGCTTATTATCAAATGGATAAATGAGCTCCACTAATTTATTTAGTTTCAAATTTGGGTATTTATAAGAAGGAATAGTCATAATTTTGCCATTTTTCCTTGATTCAATTATTTCATTGTGTTAGATGTATAGCTTTGTTAAGATACGTATCATGTTTTGCACTTCAGTAGTTTCAATTTCTACATAATTTTGATAGTGGATATGTTTAGTGTGCTTTGTGAATTATAGTTTTGATAATATATCCAATTCAATAGTTTACCAATTTTATCATATTCTTATCTTGCATATATATGATATTATGTTTTAATTTATGTATTATGATTGGTGTGAATTGTTTAAAATGTTAATCATAGTATTATTTATCATTTAGTTAGATGTAAACATGTTAAATGAATTAGTTATTTTTTAACAAGTTTTAAAGGGATCCCACCCATTAGAGATGTTTATGTTGATATCTATTCTACTTTATTATCAATTATTATGAGCTTTATTATTAAATTTCAAGTTATAAAGTTAAGTTATAAACTTTATAAGTTATAAAATGATTAACTATTAAGTGATTTACTTTATTATTTTAATTTTATTTAAAAAATTTAACTATAACTATTTAAGAGTTAGTTTTAACTTAAAAACACAAATACCTATAATGAAGATGTTTTATAAGGAGAATTTAAGTACATAGTGTTGACATAAAATATAAATCCTTGGATATAAATATCTCATGTTTTGTAAATTAACTTTAGTTAAAACTAGTGTGTCATAAAGGTTAGTATTAGGTATAATAAATTATCTTATGCATTCATAAATAAAATAAGTACGTGTGCTTATTGATAGTAATCAATACATAGTACATAGTAATTCCTACTATAACTTCTCTTTATTTATATCAATGCAATAATAATAACTGATTAAAAGTTTCATAGATTTTCATATTATATATTGCCATACTCTTCATTCCAATTCAAATATTTACTATGTTATGAAAAAGTTTACTCTACTATATAACCACTTGATACATTTTAATTATATATTATATTTATTCTATTACAATTTTGTAGTCTAAATACCAATTAGATACCTTAAAATTAAATGATCATGTCAATGTTAGACATGGCTTTTCTTCAATCAAGTTTTCATGTGTTAACATGAGGGTCGATCTTTACCATGTTTCCCAAGTTAGTAGAATCCTTTGTTCCTTCAACCTAGATGTGTGTTCTTATACTATTGATAAAGTTGAATATTTTATGGTAATCATGGTTTAGCACCTAACTATTAAATAATCTTGCCAACATTTTCTTGGATTTTATAACTTTGGCTCATCCTCAAGATAACTTCTAAAAATCTTGAAAAGTATCAAAATAACCTACCTAACTTGATATAAAAATTGACTTATTAAAAAAATGGTCCATGGTATGGACTCACCATCCTCTCCCCACTCACCCCTCATTGGGTAGATATTTTCCATACTTGTTCATAATTTCCTTAGAAATAGTGTCCCAGTTCATAATTATTGATTTAGTCTTTACTAGGTTTTGATCTATTACCACATTTTATTTGGTTTCCATCACTATGTCATTTATATATGTGGATTTATCTATTATGTGTAAGAATGATTCATATCCCTTCATTTATATGTCCAATTTCTCTATATGAGTGTTTATCAGAGTGCCATAATCCTCCATGTACTCATTTATAAGGATGCATTGATTCTTATTTTGATGTATTATTCATACGAACTTATAATTTTATCCTGTTTCACTTTAGAGAGAATGTTTTGAGTTGTAAATCATTTATAAGTATTACTAAACTATTTCTATATCTACTAAAACTCATTATTTTTATCTTGAGTCCATAAGATCCAACTCATTTAGTATGTGAAGTAGGAAACTATATCCTCCATTGCCTCTTGCAGTTCCCCACGTATTCCTTATATTATGTTATTTTCACCTTATTTTATCCTATTAGTGGCCCCAAATATTATTCATCATATTTTTATCTAGCCTATAGTTCAATTATGAAATTTGTTTCTATATTATTTGCATGAATGATAATGTTTTCCATAGTTTCCTCTAATTATTTCTTTATGGGGGTTAGTTTTTGTATAGCTACTACAATATATCCTCTTGTAGAAGGCTAAAGAAAACTTTTTGTCACCATGTTTATGGATGTTGTCTATTTATACCATGTCAAATCTCCTTTTATTTGATTTATTGTATCCATAGGAGTAGATATACTATTCTAAATTGTTCCCACCACTCCTATAGCAGTTTGTAAAGTTATCATATTTTTATCCCTCATTTTTGTAGATATTGTAGAAAGGCCACTAGCCTCCCTTCCCTTCCCATTTTATTATTTTTACATGTTTTTTTTTTCCTTATTTTTCTTATTTGTATCCTTTTCTTTTATCTTTTCCTCCATTTTCCTTGTTTATTCTTCATATTTGTTTCTCTCTTCTTCATCTACTTTTTCTCTTTTCTCCCTCCCATTTATTTCTATCATCTTCCTTTATATTTATATTGTTTCCTCCCATTTATTTCTTCTCCTCATCTATTTTATTTTTATTTTCTAACTCTACTCTCCTTTTCTCATTTTATTTTCTTCTATATTATTTTTCATCATTTATTTTATTTTCTTCATTTACCCTCCTTTTTTCTTCCATTTTTTTTTCCTTTTTTGCTTATTATTATGCCTTTTGATTTTCCAAAATATGTCTAACCTATTGGGTGATTAGATATATAGTCTCCTATATTTTTATTTGTTCCTTATCTATTTATTTTTATAATTCTAAATTTTGGGGGGTTGTAGCATCTTCTAGTTCTTTTAATATCTAGAGTTTTCATTTTTTTCCAAATTGTCTACTACAAATCAATTTTATATTTAGACTTTGGCTCAATATATTGGAATTGTCTCAAATTTTATGTATTGATAAAAGACATATATGATTCATCTAATGCCTTTTTAATTTATGTTTCATGGTTTTTATCTATTTTAATTTGATTATATTTGATTTTTTCCTTTGTATTTATTATTATTTTTTGTAGGTAGGTAGGGATTCCTACTAGTGAAACGTCTAGAGTAAATGGAATAAGCTATATATAGTCTAGAATTTATATGACTATTCTACGTTGGCCTTCCACATTTGCATCCTTATAAAATTTTCCAAAGATACTTATTCCTTTTTATTTATGCACATTCCAATCAATGTGTTCATATTAGGAATTTATACCATGATATCTTTCTCTTCACTAGTCTACATTTCTTTTTGTTCCCCTTCTTCTAATGACTTTATTTTTGAATAAGTCATTAGTGTTTCATTTTTGCCTTATGTTTTTGACACTTTTTATATATTCTTCCCATTTTTTAATTTTTTTGGTGAACTCTTTTGTCTCCCCCACTCATTTGTAATAATGATTGTCCTACTACTAAATATGTAATGAGGGACACTCCAATTTTTTCTTCTATTTAATTTTTTATTTTTTATTTTATTGAGGTCCCATCATATGTTTTGGATATCCTTACCTTTAAATAATATGATGGGGTACCCTTGGATACTATTAGTAGGATATTGTGTGTGCACCGTAGTACGTGGAATATAGGTGGCATGTCGGTTGGTTCACAATTGGTTGTAGTTTATTTCTTGTTAGATTATTCTTGGACTCACTCTAGATAAATGTTTATATTAACAAATAAAATTACATGTTGGAAATTATTTATGAGATAAATAACCTATAATTCCCAAACAACTATGAATATAGTATAAGTAATCCCTTTTGGGTTTGTAATAAGTTGTTGATGTTGTAGTTCTTAATGTTATGCTTGGTGAGATTCATTTATCACTTTTTCTATAGGAATTTTTGAAGGTTTTTGAAGTAATAATTGTTCTTATTAGATAATATTAGACTAAATAATGGAATGATAAGTTGTAATCAAGTGTAGGCTCACAAATAGTTCTAATATATCTATATGAATTATTTTCATCTTTTGAGACTTTATGTTTATTTGATGTCATTTTTTTAAATTCTATTTGGTATCACAAATAATATTTAAAGATTAAGTTTGAGTCATGTTTATAATTAAAATATGAATGGTATTAGAAAATATTTTGTAAATACTTGTGGCTAGTAACTTGTAATATAAGAATCTCTATGAAACTCTCCAAAATAGCATTCTCATGATACCAATAGTTATTTTCTCTCTTTTATATGAGTTTAATAACTATTACTATAATTATCATGTTTTGAGGTCCCTTAGGAACCACTACTAATAATGGTGTGGTGATCATGGAACTCACTATTTACAAGTATACTATGGTGGTTGCTTATCCAATGAGATGTGGAATGTTGGTTAGACCAGAAAATAGTTGAGTTCATAAAAAGGAAGAACAAAGAATAGGGTTTTATGAATGACATATCATAAAATAATACATTTATGGTAAAATACATGAAATCTTATGGTATGAACTATCTATATTCTTAGTTTATTGGTTTTCTTTTTTGAAATATATTTATATCTAGAACAACCATTGGTATTACATGGACTAAGGAGAAAATAAAATATATTTAGACCTTGGAGAATATCTAGACTCATGAGATAGATCATTGGTTAGCCATAACCATTGATAGATATAATAAAAATTTCATAGTAAAAAATTATATATCATTTGAAGAGATAAAGAATATTTTTGTGCAGGGGATAAGAGGAAATTTGTTTATAGTGAATCCCTATGCTAATTAAAATGTTAGTTGTGGAAAATGAAATTGTACCTAATCCTTTTAAAGTGGAGTAGTCACTTCAAGTGTTATGAGGATGTGTGTGATAGAGGGGTGAATGGTGAAATAATACATAGATATATATTGAATCTAAGGTTAGAATGGAACATCAATAGGAGAAAGACTGAAAGAAGACCATAGAATTAGAGTGAGAACTACAACAAAAACTAAGGTGGAATCTCTTGAGGAATACTTAGGCACCTATGATTAAGAGTAATAAGAGTAGTAGAGTAGGACAAAAGAGTGAGGAAGAATAAATGAAAATAGAGTGAGATTAGAGGAATGAGGAGAGTGGGACCCAGATGAGTAGAGAAGAGAGTAAAAATAGAAAATAAAGAAGACAAGATAAAGCTAGTAGTGTAAAAGTAGATCAAACTAAAAGTAGTTATACATCATAGTTGTATAAAAAAGTATTCCATATTAAGGAACCAAATTTATCACTTAAGTAACAAAGAGGAAGTATCAAATAAATAATCACAAATTTAAGATAAAAAAATTATGAGGATAGAGGTATCGATTATTCACCCTGGTAATGCACATCCCCCTAGTCCATTTTTTTCAACATAATAAGAGTTTTATATAATATTTAGAAGATGATGAGTGGTGAGGGATAATGACTAAAGAATTCCATATCAAAAAAGAATGATATAGAGAAAATATAACTAGGTATCACAAAGGATCACAAGAGAAGAAAATAGAGGCATAAAAGCCTTAGCATTGGCACATATTGATGCACACATTCTTGAATAGTTGAATAAGTGTATTGCATAAATATAAATTTTAGAAGAATAAGAAGAATAAATGAGTAATTCAAACACTTCATCATAAATTCAAAATAAAACACAATATATAATAAAGTCACTATCTAAGACAACATAAGCAACATAAGTAAATCCTACTATTTCATAGATACCTTTGATCTACTAGTTGAGTTTCACATCTAGGAAGATTTATAGCATGGCACTAAAGATGGGTGATTCTATTAATCTGGTAATATATGATGGGTATGTGGACCCTAAACAATACCTACTAACTTGTGATGTGAAGTGGTGAGCCAAAGCAATCAATGATGATGAAATGAAGAAATGTAAATTAATTGGTGCCTTATTAAGATGATCCTTAGGTTTATATTTTATAAGGACATGGCCTGAGTGAGTCTACAAAACATGAATAATTGGCTTATTATATAGTTTAAAATAAATACAAATTACATCCAGACCATACAAGGCCTTAAGAAAATTTGATAAGGAATAAAGGAGACTATTCATGACTATGACTACACATTCTATGATGAATGAACAAAGTCAAATTTGTCTGGGAAGACAAGGATGAAGTTACCTAGTTTGTAGAAGATCTATGACCAAAAATAAGGTTTTTAATTTCATAAACATAATTCACTACAAAAATAGAGGCAATAATAATTATGATCCATGTAGATCAGATGGAAGATTACAAATAAGCTTCATCCCCAAGTTCATATATGGAGTATACCCTAAAAGTCCTTATAAAAAGGTTATGATAAAATAAATATGCTATAAATAGGCCTATATTTTGTCTATGTTACATGGAGTACAACAAAGAAGGATACCACAAAAATGAGTGTCCTCAAGTAAAAACTAAGCTTTATGATATATCCAGAATAGTGAGACATACAACATCTCAGTGTCACCTTCTAGAATAGTATATGAAGAATCCATAAATATTTTACTATGAATTATACAAAGCACATAATCATGATTGAAATAACTAAAAATCTCTTTGAGAACTAAAATAAGACATCATCAAAAATGTATTTATAGTGGCTGCACATCAAATGTCTATTACAACTTAGGCCAATCTAGTTTTTGAATTTAATAATCAAGCTACCAATCTTGATGTTGCACCATGGGCACTAAAGGTACCATATTATTATCTTACATAAGGGCCTAGTTGGGATCCTCTTATTCAAAATTGGACACATCCTACCTAGAATTAGAATTCTTAGAATTTGGTGATTCTATAGTCACAATAGCCTATTTGGGCATTGTAGTCATCATAACCCCAATATGGTGGATATGTAGGTGTAAAACAAACATAAACATGGAATTAAAAATTGAATCTTGTGGATTTTGGACCAAAATAATCCTATAATTAGGGATTCCAAGATAATAGATGATAATATTATTAGGATTACCCTTTGTTTAGGAGAATTTATTTTATCCTAAGTTCCCTTTTTGTGTGTGTGGAAATTTTATTTATGTGAATTATTAGTTCATATAAATCCAGATTCCATGAGGTGTCATTTACCTCTTTGTACTCCTTTACAATTTGGTATTTGCTTATATCAATAACCTCTTCCCCCACTTGGAACACACCTCCCTTCAATTTATAAGAGACTAGGCCACAAGTGGTACATACATAGGAGGATTGTAAGGTAATCATGGAAGTCGTTTTAACTCCTATTATTTTAATCTAACTCTAAAAAAGAGCCCTTTCACTCCTCATTTTCTCACTAGAAACTCATATCTCTCTCTTTTCTTATTTTGTGTTCTTGATTCAATCTTGTATTATTGGAGATTTTGGTAGAAAGCCTTCTAATAATATCATGTGAGTTTTTTATGATACGTTCAATTTTTCACTTTTAAAATTCTTGTCTCATTTATAGTTTACACCTTGAGAGGTAACTTTGTACTGTAATTTTTTTATTTACACATTTTCATATTTTTTTCATTGATGAATATTATTGGGATAAATTTTTCATGGTATTAGAGCTAAGTTCATCTTATTGACATTTTTTGATAATTTTCAATTTTTTAGGAGATTTTTCATTTTTTTGTATGGGTTTTATCCTCTCTCTCTCTCTCTCTCTCTCTCTCTCTCTCTCTCTCTCTCTCTCTCTCTCTCTCTCCTCTCTCTCTCTCTCTCTCTCTCTCTCTCTCTCATCTCTCTCCTCTCTCTCTCTCTCTCTCATCTCTCTCTCTCTCTCTCTCTCTCTCTCTCTCTCTCTCTCTCTCTCTCTCTTCAAATTATTGATCTCTAAATACTGGTTACAAGTTGATCATAAGGAGTATTTTCCATTTTTTATCTTGATTAACTAGGCCCTTAAAGTAATTTTTTATTTATTAAAATAAAAACAAAAAAAAAATAATACATTTATTTTTGACTTTAATTTTTTTTTATCTATCTCTATGGTATATCTTTAAAGGCAACTAATATTTGTTCTTTCTTGTTGTTCTCTTCTAGTTTTTTCCTCATATGAGACCTTTCTTTTTTATTTCTTTGTGATTTTTTCTTGTCTTTCCCAGCTAGGTTTTTCCCCTCTATTATTTCTCTTTATGTTTCTCAGCTCCTCAATTTTTTAAGTTGTCACCACTCTAATCATAAAGAGTCCATATTTCCAATCTTTTTTTTCTTGGCATCACTTATCTCTACCCTGAGTCACCCTATTATTGTTTCTAGTTTTTTTTGGGGTTTTCTGTAGTGTTATTGGTGTATTTAATGCACCAGTTTGTAGTTATTTTTATTTTTTTTATGTTACTCTTTCATACATATTATTCTATTTCACCATTTTATTTCTAATCTCTAATTTTTTTATCATGCATTGGTGCAATATAATTTTCACTCTTTGTTGAGAGTTTTGCATATCCTTCACCTTCTCTATTAATGTCTTAGTACTATCTATTAACTTGTGTCATTAATTTATTTTATTTAATTTTTTCTTCTTTTCCATCTTTGCATAATTATCATTACACCCAAGTTCCTCTATCACTTTGTGTGATCTATCATTATCTCAAATTAGTTTATTTGTCTCTTATTAATTTCACTCTTCATGCAAGTTATTTTTAAACTAGTCAAACAAAACTTTAAGACTTCAATATTATAATCCATTTTGTGCTCAAGTTGTGTTTATTTTTAAACAAGTAATCCCTTTTAAATTCTTAATATGTATTTTTTTAATCAAAACAACCAATCAATTTCACTTTGTGTTTATTACGTTCACTTATTTTACTTGAGCTTACTTTAAAAAAACTACTCTATTTCCTATAGAATTGATAACATTTTGAAGCTAAATCACTTCTCCACTCAAAACATTTTTTTATCCTTTATTACCTTCTATAAGGTTTATCTCTTTATGGTAAAATAAATATTCTATGTCCATTAAAATATATGTTATTAATGCTTTTTTTTTTCCTTCAAATAATAAAAATAATAATATCATATGTTTTCTTTAAAACAAAAAAAGGGCTCTAAAAGTTTCTCATTTAGTTGTTATTATCTTTTATATGACAACCTAGTAGATTTATTAACCATATTTTATTTTTTTCTAATTATTTATCCTTTTTCAGCTCCCATTTTTTTTTTGATATCTATATTGTACTTCATATAAGTCCCCTTTTGGATTTCTTTTCCCTCTTCTTCACCTTCTTTGTTCTAGTATTTTTTTTCCTACTCACTTTTTGGGTATTGGGTGAGTTTTCAAGCCATAATGACTCAATTGTTTACTAAATTTAAACTCACATCCACCAATTACCATTAATGGAAACCACATATGCAATACATATTAACTTTTAAACACTTGGTATATGTAGTAGATGGCATGGACCCCAACCTTGATTCAAAGACTACAATTTTTGAAGTTTAAGAGAAATAGAAAGTAAAAATTTATGAGGCTTTCAAATTGATTGGCATGGACATGACACCTAAATTACATGTGCATGTTGATAGTTGACTTATTGAATCCACTTTAAGGTCTAAGCTTAAATTTGGTTATGACATTGTGAATTAATCTCAAGAAAATAAAATTTAAGATCAACTATCTAATTTAAAGTATAATGAATTCAAAACTATGGATGATTTTTTATTAAAGTTCACTTTTTCTATTCTTATTTAGATGGTTTAGGCTTTAAAATTTCATATTGTAATTTGATTCATATTATCATGAGAAAGTTTTTTCTTCAACCTTTTCAATAGTTTATTACAAATATTCATTCACAACCAACTTTTCCTACTTTATCTACTTTGTTGGCATTTGAATTATTTTGTATTTTTTGCATCAATAATAACAAATTTTAATTAAATATGGTATTATTAAGACAATGAATATGATTTTGTTTTTAAAAACCAACATAATAATTGAAAATAACATACTAAGTCAAATAATACACATGACAAAAAAGATCAAAAATATAACTTGAAACCTAATAAAATGTTAGAGTGTAATTATTGTAACAAAAACACTCATGATGAATATTTATTATTTAAGAAGAAATGTGATATCAAAATTGTAAATATTAAGGTCAAAGACTATGCTAGCACTAGTAATGCTAAGACTCAAGCTAAATAGAAGTATAATACTAGAGTTCATTTTACTTATGATTTACATGCTTCTCTTATTAAATGGATTGTTTATTATGGTTATATTCAACATATGACATCTAATGCAAATTTATTTACTTATTTAGAACCATATATTTCAAACAATCATCTAAGTCTTGTAAGTCATGCTTCTTGTAATGTTTAAGACACAAGAACTGTTAATGACCACAATGGTGAATTACATAATGTCTTTCTTGTTCCTGAATTAAAATTTAATTTGCTTTCTACTCTTCAATTATATAAACACAACTATAAATTAGAATTTAAGACTTGTTATGTTAAATCTACTAAGTAATATTTTCAAGTAGTTACTACTACTTTATTAGACAATGATAATTTATTTGAGTTTATTGCAATATCTTCTTCCTCTTCTTCTCTTGATTTTATTACTTCTAATGATGCTAACTTACGGCATGAAAGAGTAGGACATGTTAATTACCAAAGTATTTCACGTATGAATAAACTTAATATATTTCAAGGTTTGCCTAAAATTCCTCCCATAGATTCTATTTGTAATGGTTTTATAGATAGTAAAATTCATAGAAGATCTTTTCTTAAGAATAACTCTTAGCATGATACTAAAAATCTTCATCTAGTTCATAGTGATCTCTTAGGACCTATGCAAACTCCTTATATTAATGGTTCAAAGTATGCTTTAATTTTTTTTATGATTTCACTTAGTGAGTTTGGATTTACTTCTTGAAAACTAAAGATCAAGTTTTAGACACCTTTATTGAGTGTCATGTCTTTGTTGAAAAATAATCTCATTATTCTTCATGCATATTACACAATGATATTTTTAATAAATATGTTAACAATGGTTTTCTTACATATTAAAAGCAACATGCTATTAAACATAAAAAATTATTTTCTACACAATTGAGAAAAATGGTTTTCTTGAATGTAAACATAGGATTATCACTAAAATGGTTAGGCATATATTTCATGCTAAAAATATGCATTATAATTTTTGGGCTGAAATTATGTATTTCATTGTTTATCTCATTAATATGAATCCCACTAAAGTTGTTTTAAATATTACCCATAAAGAATCTTGGAGTGGTAGGAAACATAATTTGAAGCATTTACATGTTTTTGGTTGTGATGCATTTATTCATATTCCAATAGAAAAATGTAGTAAGTTAGATTATAAAGTATAAAATTTTATCTTTGTTGGTTATGATGAATAATTTCAATATTATAGGATGTATGATCATCAAACTAAAAAAAAATAATATTAAAAGTGATGTTAGAATTGTTGAAAATGGTGCACTTGATTGTGATTTTGATTTAGATTCCCTTGATATAATGTTTGCTTCTTTTCCTTTTGAAACAATTGATGATAATAATGATTTTTTGCATACTAATGTTGTTCCTAACATTCCTTCTCCTTCTTCTAGTCTTTTTGCACAAAAAACTATGCCTAATTTGGCCAAGACTACTATAGAAGATACTGGAATTGATGTAGATCTTAATGATACTTGCAGAACTAGGAAATAATTTTTTAATTATGATTTAATGTCTAAACTTATGAACAATAATGATCCTCAAACACTAAAGCAAACTCAAGGTCACCATCGTTGGGAAAAAAATATGCAGATGAATGCAACTCTTTGATTTCTAATAACACTTGGGACTTAGTCCCTCTCCCTAAATGGCATCACTTGGTAAGTTGTAAATGGTTTTTTAAAATTAAGTTCACTTCTCATATCAAATTTAAAAATATAAATCTAGATTAGTTGATATAGGGTTTTCACAAATTAAATTAATTATCTATAATAAAACTTTTTCTCGTATTGTTAAGATGGCCATAATTAAAGTTATTTTAGCTTTAGCTACTCACATGCATTTTCATATTTATCAAATATATTTTAAGAGTGATTTATTAAATGGTGACTTGCATGAATAAATTTACATGTCTCAACCCCTTGGTTTTATTAAAAAAATGAATGAACATATTGTCTGTAAGTTAAACAAAGATATTTATGGTTTGAAACAATCTCTTAGAGAATGGTACTCTAAAATCTATCAATTTTTTATAGTTTAAGTCTTTACTTATAGTTATAATTATCCCAATATTTTTATAAAAAATACTCCTAATTATATAATCATCATTTGTTTTTATGTTTATGAATTAATCATAAATGGTAGTAATAGTTCAATGGGTTATTTCACTAAAGATACTTTGAAGAATACCTTTTAAATGATTAATTTGGGTCTCTTACATTGTTTTTTAGGCATTCGAGTTTGGAAAGAAAAAGATAGAATTTTTATTTCTCTATATAAATTTGCATATGACTTGTTATATAGGTTTTATATGTTATATTTAAAACCATTTTCTACCCCTTTTGAACTTGGTGTCAAATCACTTAATGATATGCAAATTGAAACTGTCGATCTAACTCTATATAGATAATTAGTTCGTAGTTTAAATCATCTTACTCATACTCATATTGACATTGAGTTTTATATTGTATTGGTTTCTCATTTTATGTTTATACTTTAATATAATTATTTAAAATATGCTAAAATAATTATTCATTATATTAAAGGTATTTTATAACTTTTGGCATAGATTATAATTCAAATATCAATTCTCTTTGGTGGGTTATTTAGATTATGATTAGGCTGATGATATTAATGATTGTAGATCCAAAAATGGTTATTTTTTCTTTGAAATCAAAACAAAATTCATGAAATAGTAAAAAGTAGATTACTATATATTTAGTTTCCACCTAAGCTGAGTATAAATCTTGTAATCATGTTGAAAATGAATCTATTTAGCTTAGAATACTTCTTGAATATTTGGGCCACCCTCAACATTAAATACTCTTATGTTTAATGATAATTAAAGTAATACTACCTTAGAAAAAAATTCAATTTTATATGACAAGTCCAAGAACATTGAGATTCAACAACACTTTTGGTGTGAACTTATTGAATACAATTAAATTCTCCTCTCTTTCTATCCTAGTGAAGAAAAAATGGATGATACATTCACTGAGACATTATGTAAAGAAATGTTTGTATTCTTTTGTAATAATTAGGATTAAATAAATTTATCATCGAGGTGAAGAGTTAGTGATGTTTCTTCCCTTAATTTTTATTTTTAAAACCCTAATTAAAGTTTAAGGGGGAGTGTTAGGATTACACTTTGTTTAGGATAATTTATTTTATCCCAAGTTCTCTTTTTATGTTTGTGTAATTTTTATTTATCTAAATTATTATTTCATATAAATATAGATTCCATGAGGTTCCACTCACATCTTTGTGTTCCTTTCTGATTTGGGAGTTACTTGCATGAGTAACCCTTTTCCCCACTTGGAACACACCTCCCTCCACTTTTTAAAGGACTAGACTAGACGTGGTGCACATATAGACATATTTTAAGGTGATAATGATATTTCTTTTAACTCACATTATTTTCCCATAGATCTATAAAATATCCCTTTCTCTCCTCATTTCCTCACTATAAACTCATAGCTCGCTCTCTTCTTCTTTTGTGTGTTTGATTAAATATTTTACTTGTGGATATTTTAGTCGTAATATTTACAATAAGATCACATGGGATTTTTTATGATATGTTAATTTTTCTAATTTAAAATTATTGTCTCATTTTTGGTTTGCACCTTGAGAGGTAACTTTGTCATATAATTTATTTATTTCTACATTTTCATATTTTGTCATTGAAGAATATTCTTGGCATAAATCCTTTAGAGGTGTATATAGGTGAGGATACCAAGGATATTATTTCACTTTATAAACAATATTATTTTATTTATAAACAATAGAAGTGTATATAGGTGAGGTGTATAAATCATATTTGTCTTATATATATCCATGGGATATTATTTCTCTTTATACCATTCATGCCTTTTAGCACGTGGAACTTTGGATGGGGGGTGTTCTGGTGGGATATGTTATGTTTTATTAAAAAATATATTTTAAATAAATATTATTGATTAGAAAGGGATAATTACTATTTATGGATCATTTCATAAAGAGTAAGTGCAAAAAATTTGGGGACAAAAAAATCCCTTACTATAGACATGATTTTTCTAAAATTTTAGAAATTTAAACTTTTATAGATAATTTGAGATGGCTACACTCAAAATTTGAAGATGGTATACAAATAGAAATTGTAAAATTTCAAATCTAGTTCCTAAAAAACTATTATTTTTTAAAAATGGTTAAGTATAAATAGTTCAAACATATAAAATTTCAAAAAAGACCTACTTTTTAAGAAAACATAGTAGATAGATGGCCGTGTAGACCACCATTTTTTAACATTGTTCAATATTGTTTGAAACTCTTTGGTGAATATTTAGATGAGATATTCTAGTGTGTTATGATTTTTTTTATATTTTTTCAATGAATTATTTTTATTAATTTTGAAATTTATTAGATCCTAAAAATTGACAAAAAAATGGATAGCCAATTTTGAAGCTCCCCTAACTACTTCCAAATAATAATAATTATTATTATTATTTTAATGTGTGTAGAATTAGGCCTAATTTGTTATCATATAGTTTTTTTTACACTTGGATCAATGAAAAAAAAATTACATAAAAATGAATAAGCATGTATAGGTTCATCATGTAGTGGCCTAAAAAAGGTCTAATTAGAAATAAATATAGTTTGGACCCTTAAAATAGCCAAAAATTTATAAAAATCATATATTTGGAAAGAGAACAGTGTGCTCATTATGATTATAATAATTTTTTGAATTTTGATGTTGAAATCCATAGTGTATGTGGTGATTGAAGTTTTAATTTATTGGTTTTTGTCAAAACTATTAATCTCAACTGTAGATACATAGTCATAAGTCTTTGGCTTAGAAATCCAAGACATTTTAAGCCTAAAGGATCAGTTTTGAATTTAAATTCAAAGAGCACATGTGCATGATATAATACATACATGTTATATAATGTATTATACGATGTGTACACATTATATAACATGTAGTCATTATTTTTTAATAAGACCAAAAACATCTCTAGAAGCATGTGGGAGTTGCACATGAAGGCAACTTTGTCCAAAATCTTATATTTACTACTCTAAATATTAAGTATAAGTTTAATAAATTTAAACTTATACTTTAAATTTATTCTAGTAAATATAAAAAATTAAGGTCACTCAACATCTAATAGAGTTGGTCTCACAGTTGCATGCCTTATGATGTAGAAAATAGTTTTTAAAAATCCAATCTAGTTAGTACTTAGGTATTTTCAAGGTCTAAGTATTAGACCTAGGGATTTAAGGACATAATTTTTACAATTTATGTCCATTTTTGGTAAACATATAATCATTTTTTAGGTTTGTATGCCTTTTATATTAATTTCTAACACTTTTACGAGTCTTAAGTTTATCAAAATTGAATTTTTCAAACCACTCACTTTGAAATTTATGTAAAGTAGTATGATTGGGTAGCATAGGTCACATTTATTACTTGCACACATCAAATTACCACTTTGTGTTAATTTCACTTTTTCATCATCTCTTCCTCATCCTTAATCACTTCCTACTCATGACTCATCACCTCTAATCACTCTCTCATCATTGTTCATTGTCCTTATTCACTCCCTCATTAACCCTCACTATCCCTAGTCATCTCTAATCATTCCCTCATGATCCTTGATTACTCCCTCATTAACCCTCACTATCCCTCATCATACATAATAACTCACTCCTCATCACTCATTATCCCTCATCACTCCCTCATTAACCCTCACCATCCCTCATCATCCCTAATCACTTCCTCATTGGCTCTCACCATCCCTAATCACCATTTCATTATCCCTAATCACTCCTTACCCATCTCTCATCATCCCTAATCACTCATTTATTAACCCTCACCATTCCTCATCATTTATAATCACTCCCTCATTACCCATCACCATCCCTTATTATCCCTAATCACTATTTCATCATACCTCATCATCTTTAATCACTCATTATTCATCCCTCATCACCCCTAATAAATCCCTCATCAATCCTCACCATCCCTCATATTCCCTAATCACTCCTTCATCCTCCCTAATAACTCCCTCATTGACCCTCACAATCCCTCATCATCCTTATTGACTCCCTCATCATTTATACTCAATTCTTCCTCATTCCTCTTCATCCTTAATCACTCCATCCAATACCTTGATGGTGGTATTTTATTTAGGTTTATAAATGTTAGGAGATATAAGTAGAGAGTTGAGTGATAGCGTAAAATATAATACATAGTGATCAAAATGATGTGAAGGCACATTTAAAACATAAATATTTAACACCTATGAAAAAATATGGGCCTATTATAAATTATGTAATTCATAATTGAAAATCCACTTGAAAAAGAGAATCAATTAAAACCACCATAGTACCAAAAATAGGTAGTAAATACATGAGGATCACCAAGCTACGTGATTTCCTAAAACCAATTAATTACTTTACATATGAGTACATTTTATGATCTGAATAATTACATTGAAGGCCTTCTATTTATCTATCTATCTATTGATTGAGTCATCATACCAAAGAGTGAAAAATAATTTTCAAATGATTATAATAAGTATTCCAATACTAGAAAGTGGTACTTAATTCATAACTTCAATATTCAATCCAATGAAGAGTGTCACATAATTAGCTCTCTACTTTCACATCTCGAGAAGTGGGTACAAGTTATCTATAAATATAAAATTATAAGTAAATAATAGACTATGAAACCAATGATATGTTTAGTACTAAAAATATCTCTACTTAACCCAAAATGAAACTATATGAATTAAAATTATTGTTTCATTAACAAATATAGATCAATGGTGATCCAATACACTTCATCATTTCTAATGGAAGTCAAAAGAGTTCAATTTCTCTTGAAGAATATTTTCAGAAATTGAACTTGAAATTTATACATCATCTATAACCATATGCTATTGTATGCTCTAGTGTAGGCCTTGATAAATGGATCACCTAGTATTTTTGCTTGGTGTACAAAATAAAACTCCTTAAAGATGTAGTCCTTTGTGACATCTCACCATTAGAGGTGTGTGATGTTTTAAATGTGGTCAATCATATATTTACCATTGATATGTAGTCTATGAAGTAAATCCTTGAATTTTTTTGATATATTATCATTATATAAAATACAATATATCATAGTTAGTTCATAAGCTTTTAGTCATTAGTGCTAGGAAGTGAAGTAATTTTGTTAGTTCTAGTAAGAAGTATACTCTTAATGGTAAGAAGTAAATGTAATAACATCATTATGCCACTATATCATAGTGTGGTTTATCCAACAATAACAAAGATAAAATAATTAAATAATAAACTAGATGAATACAAAGATATCTTTCAATCACCTAAATAAGTTCCTATATATTGTACACTAAACAATACTATTGATTTGATCCATTAACTACCTATACATCAAACCTCTTTATACAACATATCATTTATATATAATGAATATATCAAGTGTTATATACATGAAATCATTGATAATGGACACATCATGCCTAAATCATTACCTTATAGAAGCCCAATTATGTTTGTGTCAAAGTTGTGAATCAATTAAAAAATATTAACAATATTAAAGCAAAAACTATTATCCTCATTTAAATATTAAGGTATTTTTATTCCATATCCATGGTGTATAAGTCTTCTCAAAAATTTATCTTATGTTTGGGTATCATCATATTCATATTAAACCTCTAGACATTTGGAATATAGTCTTAAAAACAAGTGAAGGATTAATTGACTAGTTGGTTATGCCTTTTAGGGTAACTCATGTAACAAAAATATTCATTTCAATATGTTGAATGACATCCTCAGGCGCTTTACGTATGTCATTTTTTTAATCTACCTTGATGACATCTTAATATTTAGAAAACATGGGATGAACATCCATACCATGTTGAACTAGTGTTTCACATTTTACAAAAACATATTTTTATGATAACATGAATAAATGTTCATTTTTCATGCAAGAGATAATATATTTGGGACACATTACACACACAATAAGTGCATGTGTGAACCTAACTAATATTCAAGTCATACAAGAATGGGAAACACTAAATAATTTTGCATCTGATTCAAATAATCTTAGAATTAGAAAATTATACAAGAGGTTTGTGTTTAATTTTTATCTTTTGAACCAAACTACAAAAGTTGGAATCGAGTAAATTTTCATCTAGTTAGTCTCACAAAAAATATATTTTGATGAACTAAAATTTAGACTCTATTTTGTGTTAGTACTTATGTTACATGAATACAGATTTGGAAGATCATCCAATTCATTCAGTAATAAAATTGACTATCACAAATGGGTATTGACAACACAAGTCCTAGAAAAGAGTTAATTTCTATTATAATGGATTAAATAACACATTATTGGAATCAAATATATATTTATATCATATAATTATGTTAGATGATGAGGGAGTGATTAGGGATGGTGAGAGATGGTGAGCGTTAATGAGGGAGAAATTAGTGATGATAAGGGATGAAGAAATATTAATTAAAAATTATGAAGGATGAGGAAGGAGTGATTAGGGATGGTAATCTTGAGTAATTATAGATGATGAGAGATAATAAAGGTTAATGAGGGAGTGATTAAGGATGAGGAGGGAGTGAATAGGGATGAGAAATTGATTAGGTATGATGAGGGATTAGTAAATAATGATTAGGGATGATGAATTATGGGGTGGGAGTGAGTAGGGATGATGATGGATAGTGAGGGTCAATGGAGGAGTGATTATGGATGATAAGGGAGTGATTAGAGATGACTAGGGATATTGAGGGTTAATGATGTAGTGATTAAGGGTAATGAGGGATGAGTAGGAATTGATTAAGGATGAGGGAGGGAAGATGAACAAGTGAATTTAACATAAAGTGGATGTTTGATGTGTGCAGGTGATCAAATAACCTACATTAACATAAAGTGGATGTTTGATGTGTGGATGTTTGATGTTTGATGTGTGAGGGAAGATGAACAAGTGAATTTAACATAAAGTGGATGTTTGATGTGTGTAGGTGATGTTTGATGTGGGAAGATGAACAAGTGAATTTAACATAAAGTGGATGTTTGATGTGTGTAGGTGTTCAAAGTGAGGAGTTTTCAAACTTCAATTTTAACAATCCTTGGTCTCTTATAATGCTAGAAATCAATTCAAAAGCCACAAAAACTTTAAAATTTACTATATATTTACTAAAAATTGATATCAATTACAAATGTTATGTATTGAAATCCCTAGGTTTAATACCTATACCCTAAAAATGCCTAAGTACTGACTAGATTGGATTTTGAAAAACTATTTTCCAAATTATAAGGCATGCATTTGTGAGACCAACTCTATCAAATGTTAAGTGACCCTAATTTATTATATTTACTCAAATAAATTTAAATTATAAGAATATAATTAACTTTTAGAGTAGTAAATATAATATTTAGGAAAAACTTTCCTTAATGTGCAACTCCCACATGCTTTTAGTGGTGTTTTTAGTCTTATTAAAAAACATGTACATGTTATATAATGCATACATGTTGTATAATATATTTTATAATGCATGAAAATTATATAAAACATACATGATATTTGAATTTGAATTCAAAACATTTCTTTAATGTGAAAGAAAACACTAACATGATCATTTTATTATTCTTACAATAATGTCATCTCATTATACATTAACATGACCATGTTATGGTTCGATAATTATTGATCCATAATTTAAATAGAATGATTGTGTTAGTTAAATAACATGATAATTTTATTTATTACATTAGCACGATCATGTCATGGCTTGGTAATTATTGATCCATATTTTAAATAACATGATCATGTTAATTAAATAACATGATCACATTATTTATTAATGGGATTGTGTTACCTAAATTATCCATGGAATTGTGCCCCAAATCTATGCACTTACCCTAAAGAGGAAAGCGAAATAGTTCACAAAGATAGCTTATTTAGTGTTATCTATGCAAAGAATTCAACCATATATAGAAGAATTATCCCTCAAATCCTTATTGGCAAGTCTACTACACTTATTATTAAGCGTTAGTTAACCAAGACATTAGAGATTATAAATTCTTGGAGAAATAATGTGCATATAAGGTAGTGTAGATTGTTAACCTAGTCAATACAAAGCTATGTAAAGACACTATTATATAGGAAATAACATGACAAAAGCATGCAAAACAAGGACTACGTCCTATTTAAATGTCTTAAGATCACTGCATAAAGAAGGTTCACCAAGATAAGTATATTGAACCTACTAATAATAAAGGACTAATGAAAAATAATATGTAGATCTTAAAAATAATCCAATAACATGGGAGTACAAAGGAATATGATGCCACCACTAATGGATAAATGTATAGCTAAATTATGTGCATTATGTATTAAGATGGAGTTTTGATTTCATTGATGAATCTAATTAAACTAATTATTACCCTAAAAATGAGGATATATCATATAACATATCCAACCAACTCCATAAACCATTAGAGTGTGAATAGAAAGGTAAATAGAGAATGAAAAAATTGGTTTGGTATGTCAAAATGAAGAAACCTTGGGACACTGATGTTAGGATGGATATTGAAATATCTAGTAATGAAATACTAAATGTCATATTTTACTTTAATAGCATGGTAAACATGATTTAAAAATTGACATGGGACATGATTGGAAGACCTAAATTGAGATATAGTCTAATTATCTTGAGTCTTATAGATTATAGGAGAGTGGAACCCATTGGGAAATTATAGGATAAAGAGATCAAGATCATAGACTTGAGCCTATGAGGAGACTTTGAAGTCATTGATATAAAGACAAGAAGCACACATTAGCATGTACTAATTAGAAATAAGTGGACCTATGATGTCCAAATGTTAATCAAAATATTAATAGAATAGTTAGAGTCTCATCAAGATGATAAAATCATTGTTTTATGATTGAAAAAAGTAGAGACTAAACCTTATATAATACCTAAGGAACCATATTTACCAAACTACATGAACTATAAGGGATCCAATGAAACTTTATATATGATAGTTCAAAGCATTCACTACAATATCTATAAAGTGAATAACTACCATACAAAACTATACAAACCACATACAAGCTATTATTGTATCATATAGATATGCTTCAACTAGATAGGAGAGACACATGATCTAAGTTGGTAAGGTTCCTTACCTATTTTGAAGTAGATTTTATATACCAGTTAGATCATAATGATAAGGAATACATTGGCCCTACTCTAAAAGGCATACTACACTAGGATACAATATCCTCAATAAATGATGAATCAGATACCCATCTATTGAATTGGGTAAAAGAAGACCATGAAATATGACATATACACATGGTCTTCATAACTAAACATCAAATAACTTAGTATTTTGAAACTAAGAATATAAGCCAATTCATTATGTGATTATAATACTATGTACTAGACATTGATTAAAGGATTAGATTACTGAACTATGTGTTAAAAGGAATCACTACTAACTTATGGTTAATTCATCAAGATGAGAGGTTATATTGTGAAGAAGTGTGAAAAATGATGATATCTTTATTTTAGTTAATAGAGAGAGTTAGAATAGACTAGCCAATATTTCAAAAAAGAGAGTGTCTTTTGATTCATATCTTTACGTGCATTAAAGGTTGGAATTCATAAGTTATGGCTCTCAAGTATTGGGTACATTATTTCAAGTATACACTATCTATTCTTCTAATAGTATGTTATATATAACAAGAGCGCTAGAGATAAAAAAATCATTAGATGCAATTCCAAAGTGATTTCATTCAAGAATTCATATTTGAGAGTGATAACCCAATGAAACATTAGGTATCAAAAAATTTAAAAGTGTTTATATGCTAAGGGAGGGTTGAAGATATATATAATCTAAAGGCATCTAATCATAGTAAAATGCAGCTTGTGACCTAATCAATGACCTATAAACATATCAAGAGGATAAGAGAAAAGAATGAGATAGTTTTCACCCATATTATCAAATACAATAATAGGATGATTTCACATTTGACTCAAAAATTGAATAAGATATGAATCTTGTAGACCTATTTGTGCCATAAAGAGAATCTGAGCAATTACCAAAGCTAATCATAGGTCAAACTAAAGAAAATAGATTTCAAACACATTAATGTACTAGAGATGGAAGGACAAAGGTAATTAATGGATACCATTCCTTAAGAAGAGTGAAAATTTTATCAAGAACCTCTAAAATAATATGTTGGAAGCATTGGAATATGGGGTGCTCTAAAAATAGCACACATAGGGGATTATTGGACTCAAGTAGACATCTCAAAAGTCATGAAACTTTTAAGATACTATCAATATGTGTTCCCTACCAATTTTATAGAATATAAGGGTGTATATCCCTCCCTATAAAAAATTCACATCAAACTAAAGGAGTGTGCATGACCTTTTAAGAAAAGACTATACCGCCTAAACCCTAATATAAAGTTGAAGGTAATAGCCAAAATAGAGTGCATGTAAGAAGTAGGAATCATCTTCCTAATAGGTAAATCTAATTGGGTAATTATAATGATAGTACAATCAAATAATATGGGTGAAATCCAAGTCTAGGGGGATTATCACAATATGAATGATGTTTGTGTCAATGATCCCTTTCTAATACCATTCACTAATGAAGTGGTAGAGGCTATCACATGATATGAAGTATACTCATCCAAAGATGGCTTTAGTGACTATCATTAGATACAAATCATAGAAGAAGATCAAGATAATACCACATATGCCACATAATGGGGCTCATTTTCTTATAATTTGATACCTTTCAAATTGAAGAATGCACCTATAGTTTTCTCTAGAGCCATCATGAATACATTTAAGGACTTTATGTATGACATCTTGAAAGTCCACTTGGATATTTGGGAAGTGTTTTCTTGTTTAATAATCACTTGTCCAAACTCATATTGATGCTAGAGACATGTATGACACTGTGAATTTCCCTAAATTTAAATAAATATTTTTTACACCCTTTAGGGTTTTATTTGGGCATTTAGTATGTATTAAATAAATTCTTATGGATTAGACCAAAATCATAGTGGTTGTCTAGATTCCACCATTGACAAGCTCAATAGAGGTAAGATCTTTCTTTAGCCTCACTGGATATTATAGAAAGTTTATCCAAGGGTATGAAACTATATCTACACCTTCAAAAAAACTAACATTAAAAGGAATATAGTTCCTATGGATAGAGGACTATAAAGAGGTGTTCATTAATATAAAACAAAAAAATTTAACTATGACAATACTAGTCTTTTTAGATTAGATTAATCCTTTTCATGTTCATGTATATGCCTTGGGGATAGAAGTCAGAGATATTTTAGCACATCCAAGAGAGGGAAGAGTGGAACACCCCATCTATTTCATGAGTATAAATTTATCAGTCGTATAAAAGAACTACACTACAATACAATAGGAATTTGCACTATAAAAGTTTAATCACTACTTATTAGGGACACTATTTGAGTTATTCATAAATCACCAACCATTTTGATACCTTGTGAATAAGCCTATGCTTAGAGGAATAATTTATAGATGTCTAATGTTCTTTTAGGGATTTTAGTTCTACATAATTGTTAAACATAGATGAGATAATCTAGGACCAAACCATCTAAATAGACTGCACAATAGTGAGGAACTAGAATAAATTCAATATGAATCTCTAGGTGCATATATTTTTTGAGTATTTACAATTATATAACACATGGAAGAAATCACACAATTTTTAGAGTAGGAGATATTCCCATCATATTATCTATAAAGATAAAAGTAGTTAATCATAAGATCCTTGTCATATACCATCATAAATGGATTTATATATCATTTTGGTAAGGATGAGGTTCTACACAAAGTAGTTCTGGAACATGAATGACCATATTTACTTGAAGAAACACACCAAGGAATAAATGGGGGTCATTTTTTCGGTGATGCTACTAAAAGGAAGATTTTATAGAGTTTTTTATGGTGGCCCCATTTTTTCCAAGATGCACTCTAAGTCACATAATAGTGTGATGTATTTTGGCACATGGAAAAGATGAACCAGCATAATGAAATGTCATTAAAATCAATTCTTACACAATAACTATGACTAATGGGCGATAGACTTTTTCAGGCCAAAAAATCTATAGTAAATGAATTTATTCTACATATATCATTATTGTGATGGATTATTTCATGAAGTGGGTAGAAACTACTACACACTTCTTGAACAAAATAATAAAAACCCTAATTGATGAATTCTTAATTACACACCATAAAATTAATTCCTATCATCCAAAACAAAATGTCCAAGTAGAAGTTATGAATAAATTTTTTGGGAATATTGTTACATAAATCTATGATGTTTAATGAGATGATTGGGAGGACCCACTTCCTATAGTTATATGTTCATATCACACACATTACAAAAATTTAACAAGATTCACACCATTCCAACTCTCCTATGGAGTGTAAGTAGTCATGCCCTTAGTATACATGGTCCCCAATCTATATGTAGTTAAAATTATGCAATTGGATGACCAAGAGTCATTGAATAATTAGTTGATAGAGTTAAATAGGATGGAAGAATAGTGTAGTAGAGCAATCTAGACATACAAAGTACATAAATCTATCTAGAAAGCATGGTATGACAAAACCTTATGTACTATTGAATTCCATGTAGAATAACTAGTTTTATTATATGATATTTAGCTCCATGTGTTCTCAAGTAAGATCAATATCAGGCATAAAGGACCATGTATTATTGATGAAATATTTTAGTCTAGGACTATGGTTTTGAAATATCTACAAGGTAATATTGGAATATGAAACATGAATTGTTGTAATCTGAAGCCCTACCATTATTGAATTGGGTTTTTTAATTTGAGGTGATGCTTTATTGCACCATTTTAGTTTAGGGTTTATATATTTTTTTGGGTGTGTTTGGGTTTATTATTTCATGTTGTGTGTTTTAGGTATTATGAGATTTTGGTTGAAGTCATAATAGATAGAATAACTAACAACATCATAGACCAATTGATCCATGGAAGATATGGTTGGTAGAGATATGTAGTTGAAAAAAACAATGGCATCTAATAGCTATTAAGTATAGGAGAAGACACATGAGAATAAATATTAATTTAATAATGGATAATGGTTATCTAGGATCATTAATGATTAATCAAAAGGGTGAATCAATATGGATCCTAAAAAGATATTTTACATATACATCACAAAGTGAATAGATAGGTATGAATGAAGAAAATTTTGAGGATACATCAAATCAAATATCAAGCAAGAGTCCTCAGGGTTTCCAAATTAAGATGGTGGTGCCAAATAAAAAAGAAACAATATTGATGTTAAACATTCCCATGCATATGACCAAATGGTATCTTAACACATTCAAGTAATGGGAGGTGAATAGGCACACTAAGAACATAAATATATTATCACAATGAATGAGTCAACATTATAACTTTAGGTGATTTTGATCTTAGGGATATTATAGAGTTTGAAGATTCTAATGACATCTAATTATTTATAAACTTACCATTTATACATAGAATTCAAATACTGACAATGGCCACACTTGATATAATCAAAGGAATCACATTAGCTCAAAAGGAATACATAAGCATCAATGTTAGTTTGCACCAAAATAAATGTGTATACCTTAAGGCTTATGATTTCATTAAAATCATAGATAAACACTTGTTAATGTCTCAAATAACACAAGGTTCACAACCCCTAGCTCTTGCATAATATCACCAATTTCACAATACAGATGTTGATAGGTTAATCCACCTATCTACATTTGGTGATTTCAACAAAATCATGTAATTGCTACTTGAAAGGTACAATGAAGGAAAGATTTATGTTGCCCTTGATGTCACCATTTATGTGAATCGAGTTACCATGGTTAGAGAAAAATTAATGGTAACATGGGGGAATCCATTGGATTTGTACAAATCAAAGAGCCCATGCATTCTAACAAAAATCAAAGTGGCATATAATAGAGGTGCATGCAGGGTTCTATTGGAAGTATTTGAAGATATGTTTATTCTCATTATTATAGAATGCATTACAAAATGGTTATAGAATAATACCATAGCTATGGAGGAATCCAAAAAAGGCATCATGAACATTACAACTCACATGATTCACAAGGGTGAAGACTTCAATTAGCCCACATTCCTTGTATCTAAATTGGCCATGAACATTGGGAAAGTGTAGACCAGTACAAATCAAACATTCTAATATCAATTTTTGGTCTTTCTCTTTGTATTTACATAATGGAAATTTCTCAATGGTATTGTGTATCTGGATGTAGATCACTATCATAATGTCATATTCTAGAATCTCACCTAGAAATTGGTGGCGAGTAGATACTTCATGCACTAGAAATAATTTAGTGCATGGTGGAAATAAATAGTAGAGATGGTAACATTCAACCCTCACATATCACTAGATGTGATGAAATACCTAGGATAGAATGGGGTTATGACAAATCTACTACATAGCGCCATCATGCACATCCATGAGATAACTAAATTACCTAGTATGTCTCTAAATTTATTCATTTATATGTAGAATTTATAATAAAAAGTCACATATCATAAGGCACTATCTACTCATAGAGTGAAACCATTAAAAAATTTTATCTAGATGACCCTACTTATAATACTTTCACTACAGAACTTGCACCAACTATTGTAGTACCATTAGACTGAGAAAATCAAAAGGTTCTTGAAGGAAGCAAGATTCCTTAATCTTCAATATATTAAACTCATAACACATCATACCTACAGGATCCATATGTGCCTAATATCACCAACTAATGTCACTGACATTAGTTTTAAATAGATGAGCAAGAATTCTATCATACAATGAAAACCAATATGGATAGATATATATATGAAGTAGATAAAGAAAAATAATATTTATTTTGGAAATTATTCTATACTATGTAGGTGTAAAATTAACTACTAGAACACCTTTGGGTAGAGCTCCCTACTTTCCCACCATTTATTATTTTTGACACTAGCTATAGAGGCTTGAATGTAGCATATCCAACAAGGTTTCATTATAGGTGGAGAATTGGTAATATCATCACACCCATCACCATTAAATCCCTTTATATAAAGTCCCCTAAAGGCACTCCATCAAAAAACATGCACACAAAGAAGATATATGAAATTAACAAAATAAGAGTAAAATATAGAAACATTAGATTCCCATACACAACAAGCATTATAAGATAAACCTAAATCAATACCCTCTCCATCACTAAAATTTGTACAACATCATAGTAAGAAAATTTTGTAGTGGATAGGTCACAAAAAGTTGAGTATTACAAAGAAAACTATCCAAACATTATCTCTAATGCCTTCATCAGCCCATTCTAATGAACTACTGATAGATACTAAGGAAGTAATAGTAGACTTGTAGACATTGAAGGAATAATAGGTTGTGCATAAAGAGGTAGAATAGTTGCAGAGTATAAATGAAGGAAGTAAGAGAAAATAAAAAGTAAGGAATAAGTTGAATTAATAGAGCTTATGAAACAATAGTAACAATAAGCTAAGGCATAATAAATAGCCAAAGAAGCTAAGGCTTAGAATTGAGCTAATGACATAGGGGCATTATGTAGGTTGTCTATAAAGTAAATGGCTAAGAAGAAGGAAGAGACTATGGAGATTTGATTGAAGACCACTATGGAAGAAGAAACAAGTTTTCATAGAGGTAGTGAAGTAAAAAGTTACAATAGATGATAAAAAATGATTTTTTTTACTAACATAGCCAATTAGAAGGCTGAAGAAGAACAAAAGAGGAAGAAAGAGAAAGAATAAAATAAGAAAAAAGATGAAGAAGATAAGAAGTGGAGGGAGGAAGAGACAAATCATAAATAGATGAAGAGGAAGAAAAAATGAAGAGGATCATAGAGGAAGATGCCAAACATAATACTTCCACCAAAGAAACCCAGAAGAAAGAATAAGTAGATCATAAAAGGAAAGCCAAGGAAAAAGTGAAGGATGAGGAATCATAGGTCACTATACACCAAACACATAAAAAATAGGAGGTAGCAGGTGTGTAGAGAATAACATCCTAAAAGATCCCCATAGCCCCACCTCAAGCCCCTTCTACAGTAGCACTAAGTTAGATACTTTGGATGTGGGATGTATATGAATCTTCATCTTGGTACATTACATTTTATTTACCCATCACTAACCTATATTAGGCTTTGGAATCCATCAGTGAAACCACTTTGGTTTTTGATCACCCACTAATAAGGATTCTTAGGATGTTTCATAGATTTTTTTAGCAAAACAAATTGAAGGGGCAGTTGAATTTCAATATTCCATCACCTAAAATTATATGGACTTCAATTAATAAGTTCAAAACTTAAAACCAAGAAAATACTCACTTAGCCCAGCATCTACACAAGGATAATGAAATTACTGAGTTTGCATGTCGCATATTATTCAAAGAGGCTATCGATGATTATCTTATTTACGATCAAGAATAACTACCACTTTTGATCATGTAGTTAGTTATTGATTTGTTATATATTCAAAAGGTTGACTAATTTTGGGCATAGGGATAAGTTGTCATGGATAAAACTGAGACTCTCTTTAATTTTCTCATATTTTTTAACATGATGTATCTAATTTTTTAAATCAATCAATTTAAGTTACATGATGCATATTAGATTGGAATTATAACCTAGATAATACATGGGGTTGTGCCCAAATAGAGTTTGCATAGGCATCCATACAAAATACAACCATCAAGTATAATATGGCCTATTCTATTTAGATGGATGTGAATTTACAAGCCTCCAATAATGCACAATATAATGTTATGTAGTGGTTCTAGACTTCTTAGAACTAAATACTATGAAATAACTTCATTGGATTACAAACACATAAGCACGTAGGAAAACTAAATGATCTCCTATAGGATATTGACAAAAAGGTGTTCACTATCAAATCTAATTTTCTCATCACTAAGGATGATGATTTGGTTTAGATCCTTATAGATCAAGCTCTACTTCATGCTCTTCTACACCTTATCTAAGAATTATTATTTGATTAAAAGGCATACAAGGTGGACCTCATTAATTTCAATTCTTTGATCATGCCCTTTGTCAAAACTCCGTTCTTTATTATTCCTAGTCAAATTTTGATGAGTATCCAAAAAAAAAATCATACAAAAAAGAGTGTTCCTTCCTCAACATCATAACCTTCTACCTTTTCTATCACTCAGACCCCTCTGCCATTAGCTAGCTAGGTAATGTGCAATAGCCCTTATAAAAGTTTGGCTCTAATTTTTAACTTTTTCTATAGGATGCCTCCTAAAGTTTCATAGGACCAAGATGATTGAAAACCCATAAAGGGTGATGAGGCCACCAATTTCTTCATTTTATAGCCTCATCCATACCTATTATATATCTTTTTTCATGTAAACCCCATAATTATCCATAAATTATGCAAATGAATGAATGAACTTATGATTTTATGTGTGTGTGTGTGTGTGTGTGTGTGTGTGTGTGTGTGTGTGTGTGTGTGTGTGTGTGTGTATGTGTGTGTGTGTGTGTGTGTGTGTGTGTGTGTGTGTGTGTGTGTGTGTGTGTGTGTGTTATTGTGGCTTATTGATGCTTCTTTCTTGATTACATTATACTTGTGTAACTTTATTTAACAAGTATTTGAAGGATAATGTAAGGCTGTAGGATCCTATTATGGCACAACACTTATAGGATACCCATAGAACTATAGGCTTCACCTGCATGTTACCCATAGCCATTACAAAGTGCCCACAACAACTTTAGGCTTCATTTATAGGTTGCTCATATCCACTATAGAGTGCCCACAAAAACTATAATATTTCACCTATAGGTTTTCCATATCCACTATAGATTTCCCAAATAAACTATAGGCTTCAATTATAGGTTGCTCATATAATCTTTAGAGTTCCCACTACAACTATCAGTTTCACCTACAAGTTGCTCATAACCACTGTGGAAAATAGAGCTATTATTGTGATCAAATTTTAAGAACGCATCTAAATTGTCTTGGGAATCCAATGGATGATTGGAAAGGATCATAGTTGTTGTATAAACTCCCTACATACAAGTAAATTTTTATGTGTTTCCAAAGATGAGAAAGACAAGGACAATGGGAAGGGATAAAAAGAAATAAAACAATAAAATAGTATACCTTATCCTTAACCCAATCAAGCCTAAAACAAGTAACTTTGGTTACCAACCACTTGAATGTTGATTGGGGTAGTTTATAAAGTATTTATATTTTTACTAATTTGGTGTCTTTGGTTAAAATTTAATAAATTATCTTTTGTATTTAGTGGCAGAGCCTATATTAGATTAAGAGTTAGTTAAGTTAGATAGATAATAGTAGAAGTATTGGAACTATAACAATTTCATTCAAAATACTGTAATCTTCTATAAAAATATTTAATTTCTACATAATTGAGTGATGAAAAAGTTTATTTTGTTAGAATTTTGTGAATTATCTCAAAGAAGGATTAAAGCTCAGTTTTGAATGAGGAAGGCCCCCCTCAAAAGGAGTTGCAGTGAAAATCCTAACCCTCTTTAGTTTTAGTGTATTGTGTAAGTTTATTTTATTATATAGGTGTGATGCATGTGTGATTCATAAGTGTGAATTATTTCTATCATAATAGTTTCATCATATAATTATCTGGTGAATTCAACATAAGTTCATTATTTTTTAACTAGAAAACCAAGTTGATTTTTGAATAAATAATGCATATATAGTGTTGACATACTTGAAAAGAGTACACACCTTATGTTGATAATTAATGTTAATCAAACTCAAGAATATGGTAATCACTGGGTAATTCATCTGCACAACATTTTGATACCATTGCCAAGGAGGGTGTCAACTATTGTTTTTTTTAAATCAATCATTATTTTTTTCAGATTAGTTAATATACTATTCTACCAAGTTGAGCAAGTTGAGTGAGGACATTGTGGTGTCTTATGATAGATTTCTAAGTTCTCATACATATAATTCTAGCTAGGCAAGTCGAGTGAGGGAACTATGATGTCTAAGTTTATAGAAGTAAATGGTGCATACGTTAGTTCATGTTTCTAGAATTTATATCTTTCAAGAGTGATTTATTTTTTGCAAAGCGTGCTTTGAATTTTCCTACTTTCATTTCTTATTTTCTATGATAATCTTCCTACTTTCATTTATTATTTTCTAAGATAAGTTTTCTACTTTTATTCCTACTTTTTAGGATAATTTTCCCATTTTCAGTAGATAATTTTATTGCTTTTTAAAGGTAAAATTTTAATTCGTGTTCTTTTAATTTTCATTCTCCTTTATTTCCTACATTACTTTTACTTATTTTGAAACAACCCCCTAGAACACAAAAACAAAAATAACTAACCTTGTATAGAATGGATAATATAGCTAAAGGATTGGCATAACATTTATGCAGAGAGAAAGAGATTTTGGAGGGAGATTACTACCAAATAAGCCACAAGTTACTAAACAAAAAGAACCAAAAATACCTATAGCAACTAATAATCTTATTAAAGAATATACCATAAGTTGAAAGGCTCTTAAAGAAGAGAACACTACAAACCAAAGGAGGTAGCTTGTAGAAGAAACACTACTAAATTTGAAAAAAAAAAAAAGTAGAGGAAGCATTAGCTAAGCTAGTAAGAAGAAATGAAGGAGAGGAACTACACAAATTAGATACTCTAGAGAGTAACATATTTAAAACATTACAACAAGGATTTCTTGATCAAATCAAAGAAATCTTAAGAGAATCTTTAGACCTTTCATCCAATAAAAAGACTTAGGATTAGTATATAAACATTTACTATCATGCTAACCAAGGGATTGATACAGAATTTGAGGATGAGATCTTGAGTAATTTTGGTATCCATATCACAAGAAAATTCATCATTAATGGAGGAGACTTTATGAATAATGACATGATTCCAAACATAGTTACTTTTGAATTTCCTATTCTAGATGCAATAAGTGTAACACAAATGAAAAATATCCTACCCTCAGCCTTGTCCAATTGTAGAGGTACATTATCAGAAGACCTGAACACATTTTTGTTTGAATTTGATATCCTCTATAGAATTTATGACTACATGTAGGATTCACAAAAATTGAAACTTTTTATAGCCTCCCTCAAAGACTCAGCACTTTGCTAGTTCATGGGACTGGGTAGTAATTTAATCTATACTTGGGGGGACATGAAAAATAATTTTCTGACTAAGTATCAATAATATAGATGAGGAAGAAATTATAAAATAAATGACATATTTAGGATGACTCAAGAAGGGGATGTATCTTTGGAAGACTATGTTGAATGGTTCATGTTTAGTGTATATAAATTCAAGGAAAGTGCACTTGGAGAAGAGCCTTTAAAACTCAACTTGCTAAAAGGAGTTAGAGAAGATTATCTAGAATCTTTCAACCTAATGAGTGGGGGATCTATCTCTCATATAGCATTTGCTAAAATCAAAGAGCTAAGAAAAAATTATTCTAGGTTTGCCATAAACAAAGTTTGGGGTAGCAAACCTCCACTAGTAGCTACATATGGCCTTTCAAAATCTAAAGTTAGTAACCTATTACAAGACATGAACCAGGATATCATTATTCACTTGGCCACCTAACTGGATGGCCTACACTCAAGGAAAATTCAAGTAGCCTTAGATCAAGCTTTAACCATTTATTGTCTAGATTGTAAGAAAAAGAAAACATATTGTAGATGTCACAAGGTTTGGGATAAAGTAGTTAATATCACAGTTGAAGAACCAAAAGTAGTAGAGCTACATGTTTTAGTAGGAGATGGAAACCGAGTTTTCTATGTTTCATAAATAAGGCCATGGATTTAATGACCATATTATTCAAGTATGGGACAAAATCCACCTTTTGCAAATTCTACCTCCTTTAATTCACAATTTGCAAATACTATTCCCAATTAGACTAGTCTTTGGATGAACATCCCACCTCCTAATTTTAGTTTTTCACTAAATTATACAAGCTACCCCACCACCTCCTGATAGCCTCCATAAAATGTATCCCCATCTTAGACATAAGTCTGGTAACCACCCCAAGGCCCATCTTTCACAAATCAATGATAATATCCTTGGAGACCCAATCAACACTAGGGAAACTCTCAAGGATGGTTCCCTCCATAACAACAATAAAAACCTCCTACTCTTATGCACAATACACAAGTTATACCCAAGCCTAACTAGCTCCCTACCCAACTCATATATAATCTTACAAATAAGCTGGTGTAACCCACATTCAATACTAAACCTATTCAATACCTAACATACACAATGAACATCAATGAAGTTCACCTACATTTATCAAAAGTTCTAGCACCCCCAACACCACCCATAATAATGGATTCAGATCATGAAACCCTAGAAGATCATGCTAACTCACCTCCATCACCATAAGGACTCTTTAAACTAGAAAATAAAGTTATTTATAAAATAGCCCCACCACTCCTAGAATGTCTTAGCCTTTAATGCCATGTAATTGAACCTGAGTTTGATTTCATGGGATAACTCAAGAAGATTTTCATAAAAATTCCTATTTTTTAGGCCATTAAGGATGTACCCATATATTCCAAAGCTATTAGATACCTCTATCTACAAAAACTTGAAAGGAAGAAGAAGGATCCCAATATAGTACATGTGATTGGCTAGCTAATAGACCTTATGTTGGGGAAAACTTTACCATATAAATATTTAGATCTAGGATGCCTAGTAGTAATAGTACAAATCGATGATCAAAAGCTATCCAATACATTAATAGATGTGAGGGCTATAACAAATATACTGGCAACTAAAAATATACATAAACTACAACTGAATAATATTCATCCCACATCTATAATGTCGCAAATGGTTGACAGGTCTATATTCAGACAATAAGGAATCATTGAAGATCTTGTCATTACTATATATTCTTGTATCATATATATTTAATTATGTAATAGTCTAAGTCTAATTCGGGTGGATATCCTCTTATCTTAGGATGTCCTTAGCTTGCCATAGTTGATGCCTTCATCAGTTATAGATCAAGTGATATATTTATCTCAAATTGAAACCACACTAAAAAGATAGTCCTCTACCCCCCAACACAACTAGTCTTGGCACTAGAACATATGTTATGAGATGAAGAAGATGAGGTAGAATAGCCTCTTTAGATTCTTTTATTCACCATAAACCATGCATGTACCTTGGTTGATTAGGAAGATGATGCAATTCTCTCCAAAATAATTACCAAACTCATTCTACAAATCTCATCCATTTGTAGTGTGTTGAGTTCCCATTTTCTATCCTCTGAGAATTAAATAAATCTAATGCATCTATATAATAAATATTTCACTAGATGTTGCCTCATAGCTATAGCCAAATTAGATCCATTAGCAATATATAAATGATGAAATCACTCTCATGGAAAATTAAAATTTCTCTAGGTTAAACATTGCTTATTAATAGCAAGTTGGAGTTAAATAAGGAAAAGCACCTAGTCAACGTGTTGCATGCAAACCAATGTGAGTTTACATGGGATTATGAGGATATACAAGGAATCAGCCCAAAAACATGCATATATCATATCTACATTAGAGAAGAGTGCCAACCAATCAGACAGCGACAACATAGGATGAATCCAACTCTTAGAGAAATAGTTAAAGTGGAATTACAAAAACTCTTGACTGTTAGATTTATATATCCCATCTTAGCTATTGAATGGGTTTCACCATTGGTAATTGTACTAAAAAAATGACAAATGGAATATATGCATAGATTATAGGGAACTTAACATAGAAACTATAAAGGATCACTTTCCTCTATCTTTCATTGATCAAGTGTTGGACACACTAGCAGGAAAGAAATATTTTTCCTTTTTGGATGGCTTCAATGGATAAAACTAGATTAAAATCACTCTTGAAGACTAGGAAAAGACTACCTTCACTTGTCTCTAGAGTACTTATGCTTATGATATATTACCCTTTGGGTTATGCAATTCTCCTGAAACATTCTAGAGAGCTATCCTCAGTATTTTTGCAGATATGGCCAATGAGTGTGTATAAATCTATATGAATGACTTCACTATCTATGGAGAAACATTTCATGAGTACCTAAAGAAACCTAGATAAAGTAATACAATGCTATCAAGAGCACCATCTATCTCTCAATCATAAGAAATTCTACATGCTTATGACAAAAGTCATTGTCTTAGGCCACCATGTATCTATTGAAGGAATTAATGTCAACCCTAAAAAAATCAGAGTCATAAAAAACCTACCTATTCCTTAGAAATACAAATATGTTAGGATTTTTTAAAAACATGTTGGTTACTACAAGATATTTATCAATAATTTCAGCAAGGTAACAACACCATTATTCACTCTTCTAACTAAAGATGTTGAAATTTTATGGACTCCTACCTATGATACAACCTTTAAAAAATTAAAGTAATTATTTACCACCACCCTTATTCTTCATGGTCTTGATTGGAAGCTTCCCTTACATATTCACATAGATGCTTCAGATACTACCCTAGGAGCTGTGCTAGGCCAAAAATAGGAATCACTCAGTTATGTCATATATTTTGCAAGAAAGAACCTACATGCAATAGAATTAAATTACATAGTTACTAAAAAAGATTTCTTGGAATTAGTTTCTGTTATCAACAAGTTCCATCACTATGTCACAAGGTATCAGGTCTTTGTTCATATAGACCATGTAGCCATTCAATACATATGAAAAAACTAGTTGTTCTAACTAGAGTGATAAGATGGTTGCTCTTATTACAAGAATTTGATATCAACATTATAGATAATCTTGGTAGGGATAATTTCATGGTTTATTTCTTATCATGCCTACAATTCCCTAAATAAGATACCATAGTGGATGACTCATTTACATATGAGTACCTATTCTCCCTCACCCTTACCACACCGTGGTATGCTAATATTTTAAACTACCTTATAATAGGGCTACTTCCACAACACTTCTTCCCTAAATAGAGAATATATTTGATTTATAAAAGTGGTATATATTCATGGTTGTCTAGATTTATTTTTTTATATTGGACCTAACTCTGTCATCAAAAGATGTCTTAGAGAAGATGAAGTTCCAATTATCCTCAAAGCCTACCATGATGAACCCTATGGAGGACACTTTGTAGCCAAGTGTATAATAGTAATAATCTTGAATACAATATATTATTTTCCCTCACTCCATAAAGATGCCATAAGGTATACTGCTCATTGTGATAGATGTCAGTGAATGGGGAGACCTACACATTCAAATGAGATGCCTTTATAGCCTAAACTAGTACTAAAACCATTTGAAAATGGGCCTTAGAATTTTAAGACCTTTTAATCCAAAATCCAACAACAAAGAGTGCATCCTTGTATGTACTAACTATGTCACTAAATAGGTGGAAGTAAAATCTCTTACACCCACCAGGGATGAGAAGGTAGCAACTTTCCTCTATGAAAAAATATTCACAAGATATGGTGTGCCATGAGAAATAATAACTAATTAAGGACCCTAATTCATTGCTAACTTAATTACTACCTTAGTCCAATAATATGAGATTAGACATAAGAAATCAACTCCATATCATCCATAGTACAATAAACAGGTCGAAGTCACCAACAAGGAGTAAGAAAACATTTTGACAAAGACAATTAATATTTATCATAAAGATTAGGAGGCTAGACTTATAAATCTATTTGGACTTATAGAATCACATAGAAGACCACTACAGGCTTCACCCCATATGAGTTGGTCTATGGGAATAAACCTATCTTGCCAATTGAATTTGAGCACAAGACCTTATGAACAACACTAAAACTTAGGATGGATATATCTGAAGCATAGAAAGAAAGGCTTATACAATTGAATGCCTTAGATGAGTATAGATAATAAACATTATAGAACATAGAGCTTGTACAATAGAAATAGATTGGATAGCATGATAAATACATTAAGACTAAGAAATTCAATGTAAGAGATTGGGCCCTTCTTTTTAACTCCACATACTAGGATCACAAGGGTAAAGTCTAAACCAGATGGCTTGGTCATTTTAATATTGAGCATGTTTATGATAATGAAGTAGTGTAACTCAAACCATTAATCTAGTAAGATTTTGTCTAATGGTTAATGGCTATAGACTAAAGTTGTATAAAAAGCCACTCACTCAATAAGATTTTATCAAGAACATATAGAAATAATTACAAGATAGATACAATGATGTACTGGATAGGAATGATGTATCACTAGACAAAGGGAGCACCAACCAACACTCAAATAAAGAAGGAAAGGAGGATATCCTAGCCCTCCTCTGGTATGATGAATGATACCTTCACTTGGTCCTTGATAGTCACCCTTTTAGGTGACTTGGTAAGGACATTGAATAAATATTCTAGTGTAAATAGTAGCTAGAGTTAAAAAATAATAATCCAATAATGAAAACCTATTTTTGGGTGTTATTGGTAGATTATAGGTAAAAAAATAGCTTGTTGGTTACCCAAAACTATAAAATGGGCCTAAATAGAAAACTAGCTTGATGGTTATTTAGGGGTTTAAAAAGAAAAGAAGTAAGGAGAAAACATAGTAATTCTAAACACAACTATCCAATTTCTATAGGTAACTTTTTAGCTATTATAGGCACCTTTTCTATAATTGGGAATCACTTTATAGCCTATTATAGACTCCACCTACAGCTACTAGAGGTACCTCTCAATTCCTATTTTCACCTTTCTAATGCATGTAGGTTCAATCCTCCTAAACTCTAAGCTATAGTTTGGCTATTGGATTTTGAGCAATGCATGAAAGTCATCAGAAAACCTTATAGAGGAGCAAAGGAGGATTAGTACACCAAATTCAAACCTCTTGCTCAGACTTACCCTTGAATAATAGGTTAAAGACCTACACCAACAACAAACACTTTAAATATCGATTTGGAGTCTTGTAGAACAAAATTTATGCCAACAGGGACACACATGACTCATTTTTAGTTTTCAGTCATTTCATGGAGGTAATTTCATTATGTTAAAAAGTGAGATCTTATATGTATTTATCACATAATCCCCATGTTTGAAGATCCTACTGATTCTTAAAAAACACATCCACTTGGCACAAAACCTATAGGGCATAAGACAACACAAAGACAATTATCAGTAGGTTCATGTAGAAGAAGATCACACAGTAGCAAAACCCTTAGTTACCCTCTTCCATGGTCATACTGCACATGAATTAGATCACTTAGCTCTAAAATAACAACCTTATAGTAGGAGAACCATAATCTCTCATCCAAGTTAAGACCCATATTCTAGTTTCATGTAGGCAAGTTGAGGGCAACATCAAAGCCTAACATCTAATGATCTCATAATTGTTCAAAAAGGGCCCACTTCAGTCTAGTTCCAACTACCAGCCCAATAATCACATTCTATCACTCACTCACATGTAAACACTTTCATGCCAATAAACACATGCAAATCCTTAGCATCACCCTTGATACACCATTAACAAAAATGTATGCCATATATTTTAATCATTAAAAAGTATTCATTATTTTAATATAGCATGTATGATATTAATAAGCATATTCAATCATGAGTCATGTCATAAATTTTAAATCCCCTCTAAACCTATACTTATACCCCTAATTATGACCCTGTTCTATCCTTTCCTTCCTATTTACTCTACGTCACCTAAGGACATGTGACAGCGCAAGTGGGGGGAGGATACTATCAGTAAGAATAACACACACTATGGGAACCATACATGTGAGGTTAGATTCCATAAGGATTCCTTAATATCCTATAGGGAAATTAATCGATTTCATTTCTTTCCTTTTGTAAGCATAACCATTCCCATAAAACTATAGTATTTCATAACTTACAACTTGTGACCACAAATCTACCATTATAAGAAACCTTACTTTGCTATAGTCAATTTTTCATAAGACAAACATGAGTGTGTTTCCACTTATTCATTTAAAGGATTTATAGAGAATCTAAACTTAGTAAGATGGTAGGGTCGGTTATGATGAGAGAACCCAAGGATCATAGGCATCTTTAGGGAGACCAAACTAGCTGGGATGTCTTCAATAGAGCTGGTTAGACCATTTATTTTGAAAAGTTACAAAATTTATCTAAACCTTTTACTAGAGAATTCATAATATCCTTTAATAGAGACCAAGATAATATATATGGAATCATATTCCCAATCATTAAATAACCGGTGAGCCAGGAAACTAGGTTTCCATGTATAGGAGGGAATTGGCAAGACAAGCCCAATGGCCAAGATGCCAGATAATAGTTTTATCAAGAGAATGAAATATTGGTACTAAAGAAAGGTGGTGTGGAGAGACTAAGCTTACTTATAGTATTGAGGGAGATAACATAATACATAATTAGGTACATGACCTATAAAAAAAGGTATTCCCTAATTTATACCCTCTAATTTAAATTTTTGAATCATTTAAGGCATAATATAACCATTAATGCACCAAATTTGTATGGAACATTTTTAAAAGGATGTCCAAAGAACACCAAAAGGGTATTGAAATATCTCTATCCCATCATTTCCTAATATGGTTGATAACTAAACAAGGAGTAAATTTTTTTACATCTGATCTAAGTTGGGAGCAATTTTTAGCCCTAGGGAATATGTAGCCTTAGCAAGAAGAGGGTAATAATGAGAAGTTATCTATTAAGGAGCAGTCCCAATAGATTATACATGAATTTATTATAGGAACTAGTTTTACTGACTAGCTCATATCTACTGAGGGTCTATCTAAAACTACTATGGGTAGAAGAAAGAGAAGGAAACTAGTCTTACCTCCTTTTGACATAGAGGAGGAAAGTCCATAACAACATATTCCTTCTCCCACTCTCTCCTCACCATAGTTTAATTCCTCCACCATGGATCCTTCAAGACAAGATGAATTTCTTCTATCAACTTCTACACAAGAATAACAAGTGCCATCAATCATCCCTCTTGAAAGGAAAATGAAAACTAAGGAAAAAACCCAGTTGTGTCAAGAAGGAGACCTCTTCCTAGGAGATCTCAAAGAATTAATAAATAAAAGACCACTATAGTCTCCTTAACCATAGCTATTAGTGATTATGAAAAATTAAAGAAAGGGCCTAGGGTTTGAAAGATCTTAGGGTTTGAAAGACCCTTGATGGGTTGCAAATTTATGTATGGTCTACTGATGAGGAATCTACCAAGGTAGAAGAAGAATAGTCACCTCAACCATCTAGATTCACTAAGGAGGACATTCATCTCCTCAAATACATTAGGTATATAGAAGAGGAATTGAGAATGACATATCATCATATAGTAGAAGAGGAATTGGTGGAATCAGAGACTATGTAAAAATAAGTAGAACAAGAAATAATTCCTCATACCTAGGAGTTCCAACCATTGGAACAAGCTTTGAAGGAAATATATAGGCTGAGGAATGAGATAACACAATTGAAAGGAAAAAGAGGCATTGAAACATTTATAGGGGAAATAGAGTTTATATAACCTTATATGGATAAATAAAAGGTATTGGAGGAACCTACAGAATCTTTCCTAGAGGAACCTATAGTAAATTCATCTACCTTGGCCATAGAAGCACCTGTGGTAGATTATTCTCTAGCTTTGGTACCCTTCTGTCATAGATTTCCTCCTCCATTACCCACTGTAAAAACACCTACCACAAAAAAGTTATTGATGTGGATTTTTAAGATACCACACCTATAGATATTGATGACCTCTTTCATTTTCTTAAGGAATAATTTGGTGATGATAAAACTCACTACAAGGAGCTAGTCCAAAAATTTAAAGTATATGTTGAAACTAGAGAATAGAAAGTGGAGTTGGAAGAAAAATTGGAAATAGTTGAAACCAAGATCAATTATCTAAAGGAAAAGATTGGTAAAATGCATGAAACCACTAGACTATTGATGGAGTGTAGACCTCCTTCTAGGGTGTATGCTATGTACTTGGAAGAGAGATAACTTAAATTTAGGTATGATAGGATATATAATAATCAATCTTACATGGTTTTTGACCTCAAATATTTATTTGAAGAATATAGACATGATAATCCTAACCTCTAAGCCTAGTTAAGTGAGTTTTACATCCACCAATATGATGTACCTAATGATACAAAATGGAATCCAAACATCTATTTAGGGGATGTCTTGCTAAATGTATTTTCTTCATATATTATGAATGAAATAGGGAAAAGGAAAAAATGAAAGAATATCAATAATAAGAAACTACCTTGATGATCAGGAGTGAATCAAGAAATCTAGATGTTGTAATAGATGAATGGATCTCCTTCATGAACATAGACACTCCACAGGAATGGGTTATCAAAAAATAGGTAAAAGTTTAGAATCATTATTTGAGTCTTATGGAAGGAGATAGAAAGAAAATTCTTGTTGCTTATTGTCATAGATGGACAAAAATATTAGATGCTTTGAAAATAAAGGAACCTTACTCCCCTTAAAATCTTAGGGAGGCCATCCATAGAGTATACTTGTATATTGAGCTTGTTAGAAAGTGGAGGATAGAATGGTTTGGGTGGATGTTTCAACCCACTATATTTTGGTTCCCAATTCCTAATTGGGATGGAAATTTTCTAGCTAAAAGAGAGAAAGAGAATAAAATAAGGGGACACATTGAGAATGCTAAATTTTTCTACATATTTGAAGGGTCAAGTTTCCCTGATGCCCTAGACTTTAGGAAATTTTGTGTTTTCAAAATATAGCCAAGACTTGCTTGAGGTCGAGCAAGAGGTTAAGTAGGGGGTTTGATTAGGCCACTAATTACTTAATTTTATAGCCTCATCCATACCTAGTATATATCTTTTTCCATGTAAATCCCATAATTTTCCATGACTTATACAAATGAATGAATAAACTTATGATTTTGTGTATGCATTGATATATATATATATATATATATATATATATATATATATATATATATATATATATATATATATATATATATATATATATATATATATATCAATGCATACACAAAATCATAAGTTTATTCATTCATTTGTATAAGTCATGGAAAGTTATGGGATTTCCATGTAAATCCCATAACTTTCCATGACTTATACAAATGAATGAATAAACTTATGATTTTGTGTATGCATTGATATATATATATATATATATATATATATATATATATATATATATATATATGTTATGGATTATTGATGTTTCTTCCTTAATTATATTATACTTGTGTATCTTTATTTAACAAGCATTTGAAGGATAATTTAAGGTTGTAGGATCTTGTTATGTGACAACACTTATAGGTTTCTTATATCAACTATAGGCTTCACCTACAAGTTGCTCATAGCCACTACATAGTCCTCACAACAACTATAGGCTTCACCTATAAGTTTCATATAACCACTATAGAGTGCCCAAAATAACTGCATGCTTCACCTATAGTTTACTCATAGCCAATGTAGAGTGCCCATATAAATTTTATGATTCACCTATAGTTTCCCCATAGCCACTATAGGGTTCCCATATCAATTATAGGTTTCACCTATAGGTTTCCCATAGCCACTATGCAAAACAAAGTTATTATAGTGATCAAATTTTAAGAACACATCCATATTATCTTGGGAACTGAATGGATGTTTGGAAAAGATCATAGTTGTTGTATATATTCATTACATACAACGAAATCTAGATGTGCTACCAAAGATTATAAATATAAGGATAATGGGAAGAGACAAAAGGAAATAAAATAGCAAAATAATATACCTTATCCTTAACCTAGTGAATCGTAAAATAAGTAACTTTAGTTATCAACCACTTGAAGGTTGATTGGAATAGTTTCTAAAGTATTTATGTTTTTACTAATTTGGTATAGTAATAAACTATCTTTTGTATTTAATGGTAGAGCCTAGATCATATTAGGAGTTAGTTAAGTTAGATAGATAATAGCTGAAGTTTTAGAACTATAACAATTGCATTAAAAATATTGTAATTTTATATAGCAATATTTAATTTCTATAGAATGGAGTAATGATAAAGTTAATTTAGTAAAAGTTTTTGAATTATCTTAGATAAGGATTGGAGCTCAGTTCTAAATGAAGAAGGTCCCCCTCAGAAAGAGTTGTAGTGAAGATCTTGACCCTCTTTAGTTTTATTATGTTGTGTAAATTAATATTGTTATTAGTTTTATTATATAGGTGTGATGCATGTGTGATTCATAAGTGTGAATTAGTTCTATAATTATATCATAATAGTTTCATCATATAATTATCTAGTGAATTCAACATAAGTTCATTGTACTATAACTAGAAAAACAATTTGATTTCTAAATCAATGATGCATATATAGTGTTGAAATCATTGAAAAGCATACATACCTTGAGTTGATAATTAATGTTAAGAAAACTCAAAAATCTGGTAATCAATGGGTAATTAGTCTACATAACCAAGGTATCCACTTGTATATGTTAGTCTATTAAAAACCTAAAAGGGTGATAGACTAGTACCCCATTTCGTTGAAAAATTTCAAGGGTAGCTAAGTGGTGCATACTAAGTGAAAACTGGTAAATGGTGATTTATGTGACTCTTGCTTAGTTTATCTCTAGTTTTGGCTAACTCTCTCTATGTAATGGTTTTTACATGTATGCAAAGTTGTCTCAAGATGAAATAACATTTTAACTTTAGGAGGGCATTAGAGGGAGATTATGTGTGTACCACAACATCTGAAATATGAGTGAAACATTAGTTGTTTCATAGTTGGTTGTGGTTTGTTTCTTGTTAGGTTATTCTTGGACTCACTCTAGATATATGTTTGTTTTAAGAACTCATATGATGTGCTGGCAATTAGTTGTGAGATAAATAGCCTGGAGGTCACAAATAAATGTGAATAAAATATAAGTAACCCCTTTTAGGATTGTAATAGGCTATTGATGTTGTATTTCTTAATGTTATTCTCAGTAAGATCAATTTGTCACTTGTTCTATAGGAAGTTTTTAATAGTTTTCAAATATTCATTATTCTTATTAAATAGTATTTGAGTAAGAAATGGAATGACAAGCTCATAGATAGTTCTAATATATTGGTATGAGTTACTTGCATCCTTTGAGATTATGTGTTTGTTTGATGCCATTTTACTATAATTCTATTTGGTATCATAGATAAAATTTAAATTTTAAGTTTGATGTATGTTTTTGATTAAGATATGAATGGTATTAACATAGGTGCTATAAATACTTGTGGTTAGTAAGTTATAATTGTATGAATCTCTAGGAAACTCTCAAGAATAATATTTTCTTGATATCAGTAGTTCTTCACTCTCTTTTATATGAGTATAACAAGTATTCCCATAATTATCATGTTATGAGGTCCCTCAGAACCACTCCTAAAAATGGTGTAATGAGCGTGGAACTCATTATTTACATGTATACTATAATAGTTTCCTAGCAAAAGAGATGAGGAATGTTGGTTAGACCAAAAAATTACTGAGTTTGTATAAAAATAAGTGTTATACCCATCACACTCCATTTCTTAAAATGGTAACCCTTGTTCAAATTTTGTAAATTTGTGATTTAAAGTGAATATTCAACTTGATCAATAACTAGTATTTAATATCTTGTGTTGATATAGTTTACATGGGTATATTATCACATAAGCTTCATTTTACTCCATATAATATTGCTAACCTTAGATTCTTATGTTTCCATATTGTAAGCTTAATTAGGTCTCATTGATTTGAACACTACCTAGGGTTTTACACTTTAATGCTCAATTGACTCTTTGTTTTGATTAACCCTTAGTCTATTATTGATTAAATTGATATATGTTTAAAATCATGGTAAAAAACCTTAGATTAATTTTTTTTTAGCCTAAGTCCTTCTGAAATAGATTTAAAATTTATGCAGGGTCAAAATTACTAGATAACACTTTATTATATTAAGACTCTAGCCTAGGTCCTAATCATATTTATTAATACAACTCAAACCTTAGGCTAAAATATTTATGATAGGTCATTTTATGGTTTAGAATGTCTAATTTATGTGGGTAACTCTTTTATTATAAGATTATCTTAAGCCTTACTATGTTTTGAATTGTATTTTATTAAATACAAGTAAAACTTTAGACTATGATTTATATATTTCCCAACTACTAACTTATGTCTTTAAATTTATGATTTTAGATCTTATAACATGCATTTAATCAAGCTTGGTTCATCCAATGATATGAGATCAAGTTGAAAAGTTAGTTGGTTTTAAGATCTCTATGAGAGTGATAAGTGTCACCATCATAGGAGCTTGGTATAATTGATCAAATGAAGTGAGGGCATGGTTGAAATATCAAATAGTCTATGGAGCTCTATGAGAGTGATGAGTGTCACCATCATGGGAGCCTAGTATATAAATCTAATGAACTATGGGAAGAAGTAAGGTCAATAAGTCAATAGCATAGAAGCCCTGTAGAGCCACCAAGTGGCACATGCATGAGAGCAAAGAATCCCAAGGAAATGATAGGTGTCAATCTCATGTTAAAAATTGATGGTTATACAAACATGAAATATGTTAACATAAACATCAAATGATGGTCGTACAGATGTTAAAATTAATATTAGTAAAGAGTCTCAAAGAGGTGTTCAAAATTGATAGTCACATAGATGTCAAATACATTCACATAGATGTCAAATGATGGTCGCATGAACATCAAAATTAAGATCAACAAAGAGTCCCGAGGGGGTGTTAAAAATTGATGGTCACATGGATGTCAAATATGTTCACATAAACATCAAATGATGGTCATGTTGACATATATTTTAAGATATCCATTTAGATTCAATTAATCTCAAGATCAACAAACCACATTGATTTATACAAATAGATCCAATGGTGCAAGATCAAAAACACTTTTCAAAGGTCCCATATCTAGAAGAAAATTGACATGTGGCATGTTTCCATGAGCTTAAAGTTGAATATCAATGTTGAAAAATTGATCCATCTTGAGGGATCATGAAGTAAGGACATGTGTCCAAAGGCAACAATAGTCACTTTTAAATCAAATGGATAGTTTGACATGACATTACTACATAGACATAATATTTAGAGCTATATTTATTGACAACTGTTGGGTCTCATGGTTAAGTTATATCCCTTTCGTAACTAGGCTCATTTGACATTTTTAGAAGGAATATTTTTTTAAAGGTATGGTCAGCATGCAAAACACATTTCTTTCAATATTGATCATGGTTAAATAGTGTCACTGGACTTAAAGCATTGATAAAATCTATACGTGTCCTTAATTTTTGTTTGAGTTCCATTTTAAAAATAGCTAAATTAAAATATCATACATTTTGTTCTCACAACCTATAAAAGAAGGTATTCTCATGTAGATTGATCTATAATTATAAAATTTGCCTTTATACACATGCACATGTTGCATAAAATTTATAAAGGATAACTTAAGTTGATGACTATAATTAAACTATCATATGGTTTTGACCACAGTTAGAACTCAAAATTTTGACTATCATATGTAATGAATTTTCATGAGCTTGGAGGATGAGGAGACCCCTTTCTCCAACCTTATTTAAGTAATTGTAATCCACTAGTTAGTGGTGTGGGAAATTATTTAATATATAAGAGCAAAAGAAATTCTAGGATTACTCATGCCAAAGAATTTCACTCCTCCAAATTCTTCATGACACACCTCTGAACTAACTTTACCTTTAGCTTAGAAAAACCATGTATGTGTAACCCTACATCAAGCAAACACACAACATACAGTAACAGGATGATGTTGCAATCATCACCCACCTGGTAAAGAAACCACAATGGTTACAATGACATTGACTAAAGCCATGCTTTTTCATCCACCTATCAAACATGTACCACTATCCTAGAGCTTCCTCAAGACCATATTACTTGGCCTTCCATCTCACGTGTTGATTCTCTTTATTCTTTAACCAAGGAATCCATTCATCTTTTAGTGCTTTCTTCCAGCTGGCAACCCTACCAAATCTCCAGTTTGGTTCTGCATCTTAGGAATCAAATTCCTCATTCATGCCATGCTCCCATTGTTTCCTGGATCCTTCCTACTATGTAGTGAGCAACGAGTATAAAGAAGAGGAATAATGAATTTGAGGCTTACTTACCCTTTTAGTCCTCCATATGAGCATTTGAGACTCCTTGACAGCTTGATGTCTGCCCAAAATCCATCTCAGTGACCGACCTCGATCACCACATAGTCTACATCTGACTGACATTGGTTCCATGCAACTATCCTTTCTATCAATGCCAATTCCCTAACCGACATTGGTCTTACCTAGTTGCCAACATCAGTTCCCTGGCTGACGCTAGTAGCCACCCTGCCTGACACCACTGGATCTGGTCTACACATGATTGACATCGGCATCTATTTGTTTGATGCCAGTTCTTCCTGATCAATGTCGGTACCTGTGTTCTCATGTGAGTGATGAATTTTTACCCATGAGCTCTCTTTGGATCAAAACCCTGTCCAAACTACCCTGCTTAGAGTTACTCAGACTTCTCCACTAATCTCTATCCGTCATCTCCTCCATGAACACCAAGGATTTCTAGTTCTTAATTTTGTCAAATACATATGACTTCCTCTTAAGAACATGCATCTCCTTCTTGCTCATGTGACCAAACCTACAAAGCCACGTCTTCGCAATAGAAGAAGAATCAATAATACAAGTAGGTAGATAAAGAGTACCTACTTTCTTACCACATGATAATTCAAGTGCATCCACTATGAGAGTTTATTTGCATCTCTCATCACCCAACTTTCCTGAAGCAATTAGCTGCATCTTCAAGACTGGGACCTGCATGACCTCCTTCAACACCCATGTGTTGCCCGTCTACAATTTCAGCCACACTTCCCCTTTCCCAAGACTTTGACAAGGCTCACCAACCCCTAGATAAATCTTTCCAAAGTCTCCATAGACCTTAACATGGAAAAATAATCTATTTGGGGCTGCATGGAAAGAGGCAACATAATATATAAACCAAGATTCTACTTTATCCAAGGAACATATTAGAGCAATCCATGCAACAATACCTACAACACATGCTTCTTCATTCCCTTTATGCTGATCCACTATCAACCAACAATCTTTCTTTACCTACTCTTTCTTTCCATAACTCCATAATTGACCATTCGTGCCTTTGAATTCCTCCATTCTTAGCTTACTTTCTTCTACCATTGCTTTACTCCCACTCAATTAGAAACCCCTGAGAGTGACCTGTAATCAAACACAAACCTGCTCCCTATAACCTTAGCTTTGATACCACTTATCAGGAATCTAGAACAATAAATTGCTCTGATACCACTTTTTAGGACTTGAAAGCACAATTCATTACCATGTAAAAGCAATTAAATGTGGAATTTAACCAGAAATAACAAGTAACTAGAATTTAGAAACAACACAGAATATGAGAGACAATACCCAATTGTATTAATACTCTTCCAAAAGGAAATACAACAAAGAAGATGCCACAGTATTCTTCCTTACACACCTCTAGAGCTCCCACACTTCTAGGGCATAAACAATAAATCTCTTCAAGATCTCACTCTCTCAATTATGGTCCCAACAACAACTCAAGCACAGAGTTGTTATTCACCTCCAACCAGTCAGTATCACTACTGCTAGTACCACTAGTCAGTATCACTACTACCAGTACACAAGTACTCCATGTACTCCACGACTGAGTACACACCATACTCCAAGTAGATCTCCCATGAGCTTGCTACACCGGTTGTGTTGCTAATCTCCCTGATCTTGCTGCGACCTGCAAATCAACTTGGTTTTACAACACTTGCAAACCTAGATCTCACACACACAAATACCTACAACTCAAATGATCTTACTTACCATGTAGATCTCCCATGAACTTGCAATAACTTTCAATTTAAATGATCTTACAATTGGAAGGATCTACCTTGCCTTCCTCTATAGCACTCCTATGGAACTAGGAGGAGCTACCCTTTCTCTCTTCACACTGAAGGAGCTAACCAAGCTCAACTCTAACTAGCCCACCTTACAATACAACCCATGAGTCTCTTAAATAGATCTCATGCAAATAATAATTATACATCCAATTATAATAATTAGATCCACATCTCAAGACTAAAATTAGCCTTTTAACATGTAAACAACTGGTTCATTAACAAACTGTTCATGAACTAGCAATTTTGGAACTACACAGGCGACTGGCATCGGTCCTTGTCTACCTGGGGATGACCGACGTCGGTCGATACCTGACCAATGTCGGCAGCCTTATGCTCTAAATATGACCGACATCAGTTGGCCTAACTGACGTTGGTTGCCCTGCACCTCAAGAACCTCCTCCATGTTTGCATACAGTGAAGCTTTTAGCTCCACAACCTAACATATACACATGCACAGGTTGAATAAAATTTATAAAGGATAACTTAAGTTGATGACTATAATTAGACTATCATATGGTTTTGACCACAGTTAGAACTCAAAAATTTGACTATCATGTGTAATGAATTTGCATGAGCTTGGAGGATGAGGAGACCCCTTTCCCCAATCTTATTTAAGTAATTATAATCCACTAATTGGTGATGTGGGAAATTATTTAATATATAAGGGCAAAAGAAATTTCAATTATTAGTAAATGTGAGTGTATTCTCTCTTCAATTTCTATATAATTAGGCTTATATTTTTGGTTGTATGATTCAATAATTCTTAGTGTGCAACAACTACAATGAAATATTTCTTGTCATGATTGATATGCTAGTCTTAGATATGCAAAACCTATTGAATCGTTAGAAAATCACATTGATTGTTGGAAATTAAGTTAATTGATTCATGTTTTGAATGTGTATGGGTGTTTTATTTTGATATAGTTTTCTATGTGTGTGTAAAATATACCTTAGATAACTCATTATCCCAAGCCATAATCTATTTATTAAGGGTGTAAAATAGTTTCCATAAAATGGGAAACCTTTGATTGATGCTTGTGAGTTTCCTATATCACTATCCCCTTAGACTTATAAATTGTGTCTGATTGTGTGTGTACAATAGCTACTTGCAATAGGCATAAGTTTTGAAGTCACTTGTCCATTTAGAAACTAGTTAGAGAGGTAATTCCTAAAAAAAATCTTATTTTCTACCTTACCCTTCCTTCCTTTTGAGTTTTTTTTAGACCTACCCACTTTATATTAGCAACCAACCATCTATCCAACTCATTTAGGAATACACTACCATTTAGATATCATACCTCCATCCAAAAAACCCTATCAATAAATTGCATTCTATACCATCTATTCCATCAATAGGTTGTTCAAATCACATACCTAAAACTTGTGCCCTAGAGTGGAGTTTACCTCCATTGTGATCCTAAAACATTATAGGCTACCTTGTTGACTATGGTATACATAAACAACTACACCAATAGTTTCACTAGTACTAGAAGAGGGCCTAAACCTTTGATAATAGTATTATCCTTCACATAGAGTTGCACTAGAATTACCCAAGAGAGTGACCAGGTCTAATTCTCATGCTGGTTTTCTAGACTCACCCTTGTCAAATCATAAGTTACCTAGAATTGTGCCAATATCCCCAATTCATAACAATCCACCTCTCTAATAAGGAATCTCTTACCCATAGGGAACACTTTACTTATTAAGTAGCTAATGGATTAACAACCACCTTGTTTAGTTGGATTTGTTATTTCCATCCCAAGAGATGTGCATGATTTACTTAAGAATATTGAGAAGTATCTACCATCATTTTATCCTTCAGGAGTAAGGATAGTGGAAGAACATATCAAATCTTTCAAATCTACTTTGAGATTGATGAATGTTGTTGATCAAGATGTTACATGCATATTATTCCCTTTTACATTAATGGATGTTGCTTATGATTTGTACTTAAATCTAATGAATAATTCCATCACTTCTTAGGATGAGTGTCAAGTTGCTTTCCTTGCACATTTTAGATAGGTTAACGGTTCCAACATAATATACTAGCACTTTACTAGTATGAAGAGAGAGCTTAATGATCCTATATGTGCTTTTAACATGAGATTTAAAAATATGTACACCTAGTTAACCCGAAAATATAAGCCAAGGAAGTGTTAGCATTGGAGATGTACAAAAATGCACTAGATCTTATTACCATGGTGTTCCTAAGGATAGCTACTATAGCTAACAATTTAGCATGGGCATTCAAATAAGCCATTAATATTTATAGACATCTCAATATTTATATACCCATTGTGTCCAATGTCCATAATGGTATTCCCACATTTATTCTAATTCCATATATAAGGTAGAATGTCTTATCATTCAATCAAAACCATATATATATGATGCCTCCAATGATGCAAAAAACATATCTAAACTATATATTCTTGAACAATCACATGCAAGGCAATATATACCAACATAATCAACAATTGACTATGTTTTTTGATGTTGTTTTACAAGGTACTAACTCTATAAAGGTAAAACTAGATTTTATTCAGAAGATGGTTCAAAATTTGAGGAATGACTTCTTAAATATGCAAAGGATGGGAAACAGCAATGGCCTAACTGGTAATCAGAACATTGGATTTTAGAGATATAATAGGCTATTCAACAAGCTTATGAATAATATGGAGTAGCCTAAAAAGATCCTAAAGATCAACATAGCAAAAATAGTTCTTCCCAATTGGTGAAAATTTCACAATACTTCTAAGCACGGTGATCTCAACTATATCAAATTTTATATAACATTATGAATCTTTCAAAGAGAGGTGGTTAGGCAAGACTAAATGCATAATCCACCTGAGCATCATCTATATCCTAGCTCTTACAACACTACCCTATTCTTTGAAACTCATGAGTTTCTTTTCTAGGTGAAGATGACAACGAACTAGAGGAAAATATAGACTAAGTTCATGCTTTCCAGTAGTTCTACAAAGGGGTATAAAATCTAAGGAATAGGTATCCACTCATAATGTCAATTCTTAAAAATACTACTATAATTCTATCTGGTCCTAAAGCTAACAATAATCCACCTCTTCTAAGAGGGAGTGATCAACCTCAAACCAAGGAAGAACCTAGCAAGGGAGGATATAACATTGTTGAAGACATGAAGAAGTTTAAATAAAATATAACTCTTTATGAGTTAGCTCAAATTACCAAAAAAATGAGATGTTATATAATTCTATTACTAGGAAGACACCTATGAAGAAAGCAAAACCATCTACGGATAAATCAAAATCATCTAACACCAATGTTATCTACAAGAATAGGCTAGAAGTTCCACCCTTTTTAATGACTATTAGGGCATTCAGTAAGAATATTCATAATTGTTTAGTTGATTCTAGAGCTTCTACAACTGCCATGCCTATTTACATATGTCAAAATCTTGGTTTGATGCCTAGCACTTCAAAGAGGATAGTTTCACAATTGGAAAAAATAGTAGTGACTTTATTTGGTGAACTAAGGGACATGTATATCCAAGTAGAATCCAAACCTTGTATTCAAATGACCATTAATATCTTAGTGGTGGACATACCTGAATGCTATGAACTGCTACTAAGTAGATACTAGTCCAAAGTAATCAATGTATATGTTTCTAAAGACTTCTCTCATATGTGGCTACCATGGAGAGGATTTTAAAATCAAATCAAAATTAATAGAGAGTCAAGAATGAAGTATCCCATCATAGAATACAATGTCAAGAATGAAGAGGTAAAGTATGAGTCTCATAGCCTTGGTATTTACACTTTTACTACTCAAAATCATGTAAAAAAAACTAGAAACTAAAGGTTTCACATAGCTATGGACTTTACACTTTGATGACATTAGATCTAAGCAAGGATTAAGTGTGGGAATCAAGTTGATTGATCCATAAGGTAAAAAATTCTTGGTAGTGTACAGATTTTAATTTCTATGCATGGATAATAGTGATAATTATGAGGCTTTAATTATAGGATTAGAATTTATACTTAAGAATAAAATAAATCAAGTATTAATATTTGATTACTTAGAGTTGGTAGTTAACTCATAAACAAATATCAATGGAAATTTTATTATTTAAGAAGGTATAAGAATAGAGCATGGAACTTAATTGAAATCTTCAAAGCTTTCAACATAGTAACCCTTCCTAGAGAGTAGAATCAAGCTATCAATTTGTTACCTATTACTACCACTGATTTGGATCCCCTCCAGGAATCTAAGGTAAAGAGGTTTCCATTGAATTAGTACCTTGTCCCTTTATTCCTAATAATGTATAAAATTTCCAAGTCTTTGATGATGACCAACAAATTATTTATTTTATAAGAAATTTAGGGGAATTTGAATCCCAAATCATTGATGACAAGGATATTAATCACCTTTGTAAATAAGAATCAGACAATGAAGGTATTCTTCAAATTAAAGAAAATTGCATCCCAACAAGGTTGGTTTATTTGGAAAGGTCATTTGACATAGACCCTTAAGCTCAATAGCTCAGGTAGCCCAAGGTCAATGAATCAAATTTAAAAAAGGAGAATCTAGGAGATGAACATAGCCCACATTATGTTAATATTGGTCTTAGTTTCACACTATAAGAGAGAAATGAATTAATGATTTAATCATCCATTACAAAGATGTCACTACTTAGACATATGAATAATTGAAAGCATATGACCCATAGGTCATTACTCATATGATTCCCTTAAAGCCTAATCATAAGCCATTTAGATAGATGTAGAGACCAATCAATCCTCTCATCTAGAGAGATGTAGAGAAGCTATTAAATGTAAAAGTCATCTTTTTAGTAATACATTCTACCTAGGTGGCCAATTTGGTCCTAGTAAGAAATAAAAATGGTGAGATTAGACTATGTGTGGATTTTATGAACCTAAATAAGGCTTCTAAAAAGGATAATTATCCCCTTCCTTTTCTATATGAGGTGATATAGATAGTAAGTGGTTCTAAAATGATGTCCTTTTTAGATGGATTTTTAGGCTATAATCAAGTACTGGTGCAATCCAAAGATACAATGAAGACAATGTTTACCATGAAATGGGGAACTTACAAGTATAAAAGGATGTTATTGGACTAATAAATGTAGGATCAACCTTTCAATGCACTATGGATCATGAATTCAAAGGATTGATAGTAAAATACATAATCATTTACATGGATGATCTTAAAATGTTCTCAAAAGACATGGAGGATCATATAGGCTACCTCTAATCCATATTTGAGAGATGGAGAAGGTTTGGTATTTCACAAAACCTAAATAAAAGTATATTTAGAGTCACTAAAGGAAATATTTTAGGTTACATCATCACCAAGGATGGGATCACCATTGATCCATATATAATTCAAGGAATTTCAAAGATTACACCACCAAATAACAATAAGGAGATCAAATCATTCTTCAGATAGATTAAATTTATAACGAAGTTCATATCAAGATTTATAAAGCTTGTTATACCTCTTAATTCCATTCTCAAATAGGATGCTAAAATATAATGGACAACTAAAGCTTGAAAGTCTTTCTAGGATATTAAAGATGCAATATCATAGGCTCTATTACTGATCAGTCTAGATTTCAATAAAGAGTTCTAGCTATATTCATTCACTTTAGAACATACAATTTTTGTTGTCATAACACAAAATAAAGATGAGATTAAACATCCAATATCCTTCATGAGCACAAATCTAAAATATGTAGAGCTCAGGTATTCCATGATTGACAAATAGATTTTGGCCTTTGCCAAAGCAGTAAATAAATTTTGACATTACATCTTGAGGAATAAAGTCATTGAAATTGTGCATGTTCTCACTATTAAGCTCACCCTACAACATAATGAATTAGGATAGCATCAGGGAAAGTGAATGGTAAAGATACAAGAATTTGATATAGAAATCAATCCTATGAAAATCATTTGAGGTCAAGGAATTGGTTATCTTATGACTGAACCAAATCCACATATCATCATTGAAGAGGTATGTAAGGCTCAAGTTTCCAAAGGGGAATGGTATAATGATATCATACAATATTTACTTATAGGTATTTATTCCCTAGGGATTAATATATAATGAAGGAGATATTTGAGACTTAAAGCTACTGATTACATGATTAATAAGGAAGTTATCAATAGAAGAAACTATGAGAGTATTTACCTCGGGTGTGTATCTACAAATGAAGATAATGAAATTTTAGAAAAATTTCATCAAAAAATAGGTAGTGTTTATCCTTCTAGGAATACCACAACCCACAAGATCTTAAGAATAGGCTACTACTGGCCAAAAGTCTTCAAGGATGTTCATGCTCATGTCAGTACATGCCACAAATTTGAATCTTTATACAAAAGGGAAGTACATGCAACAATACCTTTACAGATGGTTGTTGAAGAAAGTCCATTTTCCCAATAGGGTTTAGACTTCATTCGGATCATCAACCCAAATTCTTCATGAGTCTATAAAGTTTTTCTTACTACTACTAATTACTACACTAGATAGACTAAAGCCATAGCCACGAAGAATTGTAGAGAACACGATGTGATTTGCTTCTTAGAGGAACACATAACAACCAGATTTGGAAAAAATATTTATTTGGTTTGTGATAATAGACAAACATTAATATCAATAAAATTTACTGAGTGGGCACATGAAAATCATATTATTATCAAGTCATCTTCTAACCATTACCCTCAAGGAAATGGATTGGAAAAATCAACAATTAAGAATCTGATAGATGAAACTAAGAAATTAGTAGGGGAAAATCCTAGGGATTGGCACAACTTGTTGAAGTGTGCTCTTTGGGTAGACCAAACTAGATACAAGTAAGCCCTTAAAATTTCACCCTATTTATTAGTATATGGGCACAAGCCTATGTTCCCAATTATGCTGAAGTTACCCACTTATCAGTTCATGTAGGACTACATAGAGCCATGTGATGAAATAGAGTCAATATTATTAGACATAATATAAATGAAAGATTCAAGGATTGAGGCCTTATAGATATTTAGAAAACATGAGGATGTTGTTAAGAGATGGTTTAATAAGAGAGTGAAGGTCAAAGCATTTAGAATTTATGATTTAGTGTTATTTTGGGATAAAGCCCATGAGAAAAAAAGACAACATGATAAGTTTTCCCCACTATGGATTGGACCATACCAAATTTTGTAGATCATGGAAAATAGCTCATTTCATCTAAAGGACCTATAAGGAAATGAGATTACATATTGAGTTAATAGATAGTTCTTTAAGCACTACTTTAAGGATATGCCATCTACTGATGTTACTGAGTAATGAGGGACATATGAGTGTAGCTATAGGATTTTATTAGTTTCCTACTTTCTTAGTTTAGTTTCCTACTTTCCTTAGTTTAGTTTCCTACTTTTTTAGTTTAGTTTCCTATTTTTCTTAGTTTAATTTCCTAGTTTTCTTATTTTAGTTTCTTGCTTTCTTAGATTAGATTTCCCACTTTCTAGATTAGTTATTTTTAATGCTTTCTCTCACAATTTGAACTATGTTTTATTTGTCTATAACCAAGCTAAAGATCCCAAACAACTGAGATTATGCTTAAATGGACTTGAAGAAAAAGGAAAATTAAAAATTTGCCAATTTGGGACTCATTTATAGATTGAGCATATTTCTATGTTTTGAGTCTTTAGGATAAAGGTATGTAATCAAGAACCATTCTAGATATTTTCATAACAAAATACTTTTATCAGCCATATGGAAGTTGCTCTCATAAGTACTTCATACACATTTATAAAGCTTTTTTGTTTTATTAGATCAAATTCACTTATCACATTAAATACCTATTGTAAATTACAATTTTGGGTATAAGTGTAGCTGGAATCGATGTTCTAGTAATGATTTGTTTTCTAATTATACAATCTCATTAGGGTTCCATCTCTTTTCTTTTCATTCAAGAAAAAAAGAAGAAAAAAACCAATGAGTTTAAAATATCAAAATAAAATCAAAATTGTTTTATTATGAAAAAGATCAATGTACCACACATCATGATTAAGAAAAAATAATGGAGAGAGAAGAAAAGGATCATAAGGGATATCCATTGGGGATATGGATGCCTAGATGGTAGTAGATTAATGCTTGAGCTTCCCTTGATTTAATGAGATTTAAAAGAAACTAGAACAAAACCTACAGCTTCATCAAGCCTTTGAAAAAATCATCATAGTAAGGGTTAAATGAATTACATGTTTGACACACAAAGATCCAAAAAATTAGAAATCAAGTATGTTGTGTGAATCTACTTAGAAGTCTCTTTCATGTTTCTAATTTAAGTATTTTTTTGTGACATACTTCATGATTGATCTAAACATTTCTAATTAGAGTTTTTTTAATACTTAGGAGTATTCCCCTTGTGATTCACCATTTTTTTACCCAACACACCCAATTTTTGAAAATGGAAACCCTTATTTAAATTTTCCAAATTTGTGCTTTAAAGTAAACATTCAACTTGATCAGGAACTAGTATTGAATATCTTGCGTTGATCTAGATTACATGGGTCTATTAGCACATAAAATTCATTTTAATTCATCTAATATTTCTAACCTTAGATTTTTATGTTTCCATGTTGCAAGTTTAATGGGGTCTCATTGATGTGGAAACTACCTAGGTTTTTACACCTTAATAATAAATTAATTTTTTATTTTGATTAACCCTTGGTCTCTTATTGATTAAATTGAATCTATGTTTAAATTCATGTAAAAAAACCTTAGATTAATTTGTTTATCCTGAGTCCTTTTGAAATAGTTTCAAAATTTATGCAGGGTCAAAATTACTAGAGATTGCTTTATTATATTATGGTTTTAACCCAAGTCTTAATCATATTTATTAATAAAAATCAGACCTTAGTCTAAAATAGTTATGCTAGGTAATTTTATGGTTCATGAGGTCTAATTTATTCTAGGAGGTCTTTTAGTATAAGCTTATCTTAAGCCTTACTAAGTTTTGAATCATATTTTATTAAATACAAGAAAAACTTTAGACTATAATTTATATATTTCCCAACTATTAACTTATGTCTTTAAATTTATGACTGTAGATCCTCTAAATGCATTTTATTAAGCTCAGTTCATCTAATGGCATGAGATCAAGTTGAAAAGTTAGTGGGTTCCAAGAGCTCCATGAGATTGATAAGTGTCACCATCATAGAAGCCTAGTGTAATTAATCAAATGAAGTGAGGACATGGTTGAAATGTCAAACAATCTACAAAGCTCTACAAGAGTGACAAGTGTTACCATCACAAGATCCTATTATATAAATATAATTACCCATTATAATAATTAGGGTCAACTAGTCAATAACACAAAATCACTATGGAGATACTAAGTGGCACAGTATGAGAGCAAAGAGTCTCAAAGAAATGATAGGTGTCAAGCTCACATTCAAAATTTATGGTCATGTGGATGTCAAATATGCTTATGTAGATGTCAAATGATGGTCATGTGAACATCAAAAAATTAATGTTAGTAAATAATCCTAAGGGGGTTTCAAAAATTTATGGTCACATAGACATTGAAGACACTCACATAGATGTTAATTGATGGTCATATGGATGTCAAAATTAAACTTAACAAAAAGTCTTGAGGGGGTGTTCAAAATTGATTATCGTGTAGATGTCAAAGGCATTCATTTGGAAGTCAAATTATGGTCATGAAGATGTCAATTTTAAGATAGCCATTTGGATTCAAATAATCTCAAGATCAATGAACCATATTAATTCATAAAAACATATCTAATGGTGTGAGATCAAAAAGACTTTTCAAATATTCTGAAGCTATTAGAAAATTGACATGTGGCAAGTTTTCATGAGCTTAGAGATGAAGATGAAAAATGTAAAATCAATTTGGACTGAAGAAGCATAAAGTAAAGACATGTGTCCAAAGGTAATAGTAGTCATTTTAAAATCAAATGGACAGTTTGATGTGGCATTGCCACATGGATAGAATATTTAGAGATATATTTATCAACAATCATTAGGTCTCATAGTTAATTTATATTCCTTTGGTAACTAAGCTCATTTGACATTTTGAGAAGGAATATGTTTTTGTAAAGGTATGGGAAACGTGTAACACATAGTTTAGTTAATATTTATGATGGTTAAATAGTGTCACTGGTTCAAAAGCATTGATAAAAGTGATATTTGTCCTTCATGTGTGTAGGGGTTCCATTTTTAAAATAACTAACTTAAAGTATCATATACGTTGTTCTCAAAAACTATAAAAGAAAGTATTTTCATGCAGTTTGGGCTATAATTATAAAAGTTTCCCTTATACACATGCACATGTTGCATAGATATTTTAAAATCTAACTTAAGCTAATGACTATAAGTAGACTCTTATACAGTTTCAACCAATGTTAGAACTCAAAATTCTGACTATCACATGTAATGAATTTTTATGATCTTGGAGGAGGAGGCAACCCCTTTCCCCAAGCTTATTTCATAAATTGTAATCCACTATTTCATGGTGTGGGAAAAATTTTAATATACAGAAGTAAAATCAATTTCAATTATTAACAAATATGTTTCTTTATTCTCTGTCCAATTTTTGTGTAATTAGGCTTATATTTTTGGTTTTATGATTCAACAATTCTTAGTGTGCAATAATTGCAATTAATTATTTATTAATTTGATTGATATGCTAGTCTTAGATGTGTAAAATTTATTAAATGATTAGCAAATTTCATTGATTATTGGTAATTAAGTTGATCGATTCATGTTCTGAATGTGTATGAGTGTTTTTTTTTATATAGTTTTCTATGTGTGTGTAAAAGATGCCTCAAATACCTCATTATCCCAATTCATAATCTCTTGACTAAGGGTGTGCAATAACAAAACTAAAGGGAAACCTTTGATTAAGGCTTATGAGTTTCTTATATTAGTATCCCCTTAGACTTTTAAATTGTGTCTGATTGTGTGTGTGCAATAGTTTCTTACAATAGGCATAGGTTTTAAAAGTACTTGTCCATTTAGAAACCAGCTAGAGAGGTAATTCCTAAAAACCATAGAGTCTTCTTTTTTGCCTTACCCTTTCCTCCTTTTAATTTTTTTTAGACTTACCCGCTTTAGATCAGAAACCATCCATATATCCAACTCATGTAAGAATAAACTACCATTAGATATCATACTTCCATCCAAAAAACCTTGTCAACAACCTACATGCTCTAATAGTTATTCCATATAATAGGTTGTTCAAACCATATACCTACAACTTATGCCATAGAGTGTATTTTACCTCCATTGACATCCTAAAATGGTAGAGGCTACCTCATTGAATTTGGTATGCATAAAAAATGCATCAACAAGAATCACAAATAATAGGGTGTTCTAAATGATAGATCATACATGAACACATTTATGGTGAAATATATGAAATATTTTGAGGAATCACCTAGATTATTTGATTGATTGGATCATCTAAAATATCATCACTTCAGATCTATAAAAACTAATGACATTATATGGAATGAAGAGAAAATAAAATATATTTAGACCTTAGATAATATATAGACTCATGTGATAGAGCATTGGTTAGCCACAACCATTAATAGATATATTACAGAGTTCACAGTATAAAGCTACATAGTATTTGATGTGGTAAAGGATCTATTTGTGTGAGGGATAAGAGGAATTTTTTTTAGAGACTCCTTATGCAAATTAAGATGTTGGCTATGGAAAAATAAATGGTACTGAATCCTTTTAAATAGATTAGTCACTTCAAGAACTATGGGGATGTGTGCGACAGAGGGGTTAATGGTGAAATGATACATAGATAGATCTTGAATATGGGGTTAGAATGGAGGATAAACATGAGTAGGAATGAAAGAATACCCTAGAATTAGATTGAAAACTATGATAATGGTGGAATTTTAATCTCCTAAGGAATGATTATGTACCTGTGATTAGGAGTAAGAAGAGATTTAAGTTAGGAGAAAAGAGTGAGGACATAGAAAGGGAAGCATAATGAGATTACAAACAAAGGATAAAGGAGAGTGGGCCCCAAATGAGTAGAGGGGAGAAGAAAATTAGTGAAGAAATAAGAAAAGATGAAACTAGTAGTGTATAAGTAGATCAAGCTAAAAGTAGTTATATATTGTAGTTATATAGAAAATTATTCCATATTGAAGAAAAAAATCTATCACTTAAGTGATAGAGAGGAAGTATCAAATGAATAAGCACATGTTTAACTTCTAGAAATGATGAGGAGAGAGGTATAAATTATTCACCCTAGGAAAGCACATCCCTCCATCACAGTTTTTTTCAAAATAGTAATAGTTTTGTAGAAGCTTTGGAAGATGAAAAGTGGTGAGGGTCAATGACTAAATAAGTCCATATCAAAATAAACACACACACACACACACACACACACACACACACACACACACACACACACACACACACACACACACACACACATTATAACCATGTAGTGAAAGGGTTCACACGATAATAAAATAAAGTCATACAAGTCTTAGCAATGACACATACTAACTCGCATGTTCTTGAATAACTAAATAAATGGATCACACAAATAAATATTTTAGAGGAATAAAAATGGAGTAATTTAGACACCTCTTCATCATTGAGTCAAAATAAAACACAAAAGATAGTAAAGTCACCATCTAATGCAACATAAGTAGCAAAGGTAAATCCTACTATTTTAAAGATACATTTGATCCAATAGTCAAGTTTTGTAGCTATGATGACTTGATGTAGGATCATCACCCAAAACAATGTTCATTCATTCATGAGTGAGGTATTTTGGTGGTTTATATGAGTATTTAGTCTTATATCATGCCTTATAAGGCATTTCAATCATTAATTTAGTCTTGTAGTGGTCTTGTTATCCCTTTGGTAATTTCTCACCAAAATGGGCATTTGAATATTTGAATTGGAATTAGTGTGTTAGGAGTGCTTTGAGGAAGTGTCAAGGAATGTCATGTTATCAAATTTTAGTAAAATATCATTTATGGGTATAGGTGAGTATAGAATTGTGTTCCATGTACATTTCATAATGGAGGTGACATAAAGCAAGAATGTTGAATGTAAAACCCTTTTGAAGATAGTTGTCAAAGACTTAGTTATCTAAGTAAGTAGTTACCTTATGTTTCGAAAGGGAAATGCAACGTGTTTTTTTATTTAATTACAGGTTATAATCATAGGAGAGGGTATTTATAAGTTATAAGAGTCATTTATAAGCTAATAAGAGGTAGAAGTATGGAAGAGAGAAGGAATGAGTTAAAGATTAATAACTTTGTACTCTGATAGTGTTCGTAATGTAAGGAAAGAAATCAATAATAGAATATATGAAACATATACTTTTGTATATTTGTATTGATCTAATTTTATGATTTTTTTGATATGTTGATAGATTTGAATCCCTTTATGCACCATTTTTTAAATTGAAGGTTGTCAAGAACTAAGAGTTATCATATTGTAATAAGAACTCTATATAAGTTTTAAAATCTAAGAAGATTTATGATAAAAGAACCTTGTATAAATGTATTTTTTAAATTTAAGTTGATACTAATATGTATATACATATATATAGTTGTCTTTAATGAATATATGTTTGTGTCTATGTGTAGTTAGAACAAGATTTGAGTATGGAGTACCTTGTTTAGTAGTGATTATAACTAGAAACCTGTTTAGAGAATGATCAAAAGATTGTATAGAGTTTGTGATAGTTTGAAGATAGTCTAGAGGGTTATTATGGATAAATGGAATCCTTGAAGTAGTCTTAAAGTCATTAAGTAAGCAATATACATTGAAAACTCTATTCAAACTTGCACATAGGTGATTTGTGTGAATAATGCACTGTGAAATACATGATTTGAATGGAGTTAAAAGTTATCCAAGAGAAATGAAAGTTTGTAAAAGGTGGGAATAGATAAACCAAACCTTATTAAAATCATTTAAATATTTTAAACTAAAAATTATTCCTTAAAATCCAATTTGAACCCTTTCATGTTTGTGTAGGCCCTAAAAACCCTAGTCTAGGGCAAAAACACAAAAAGTTAAATAGAATATGTTTAAGTGAATGAATATGGACAAAAAAATTTAATATAATAGGTGTTTATGTGTGTTAAATTATTTTTAATGTTTCACATTTATTCCATACAATAAATTATAGTTCTATAAGTTTGTAAGGAAATAGGGGTAGTTTAGGCCTAATTAGGCCTAAACAGAGACCTATAAGGAGATAAAAAAGTGGGTTAGAAGAAGAATTAGGCCATGAAAAATCATTAATAGATGGATAGTAATAGAGGGTGTCACAAAATGGTATTATTTTCTTATGAAACAATATCACCATTCTATACAAGAGGAAAAAGTTATAAAAAAGGCTACTAAATGATAAGATAGATTGAGGGATGAGAAATCAAGAAGGAACTTGAGGTTGTGAGATCATGTGAGTTAGGTTGAAACAAGTGTGTTGAGGTTAAAATATGATATCCATGTTGAATATTTTCTCTGTAAGACCCTATTCAAATATTAGGGTGATTTGGCCTAGAGAAGCTTGAAGCCTAATGAAGGTAGTGTGAGATATAATGAAAGAGAATCTTGAGAGTAAATGGGATGAAAGAATGGATTATTTTAGGTGTACAGAGGATCTAAAGGAAAAATGAGAGAATTAAAATAATCTTTGTGAGTGTATTATACAAGATAATGATATCAAATCTAGAGAAAATTTGATATACATGAGAGATTAAAGAGATTTAATACATGATCTAGTGATTGTAGGTATCAGAGTATGGTTAAAGAAGTGAATGAAATAGGTCTCTACATCATTTGGTATCAGATATAGGCTATTGAATGGGTAGAAATGAAGGATAGTCTAAAATAAAACAAGGTACATTTCTTTTTTAGTTTTAATTTTGAGTTTTGATGTGATCATGCAATAGTGTTGAAGTGTAAGAGTAAGTTAAGAGAGATTGGTAGCCAGCCCTGAAGCTAGTGAGGCTTAATAGTGAGAGAGAGAATTGTTGTAAATATCAATAGAGTGAGCTCAATAAGAGCTTTAAGAGATAGAATGGAGTCCTAGGAAAAGGATAAGAGAGTGATAGACCCTAAGATCATAGAGTGAGAAAGACCCAAGTGAGAGGTAATGAGTATCAAGTGCATGAGGCTTATCAAAGAGGAATAGGTCCAAGTGAGACCAAGATATTGATAGAGAGGTGATATGAATATAGATAAAGGTAAGATAAAATAGGGCATGGTTGAGAAGAGATACCATAAGGAGAATAAGGTGCAAGTAGACACCAAGAAGAGAGAAATGGAAAAATAAATGCAAGAGGTGAGGTAGTAGTTGGATGAGTTAGTGACCATAATAGAGAAACTAAGAGGAAATGAGAAACCATGTTGTGTATGGATAATGAGGAAGAATACCATTAATTGGAAAATAAGGAAATAGATAAATAAAAGGAAAGTAAAATCCATGAAAGAGGAAAGAAATAAAAAGAGATGCAAAGGCTTTGGTTGAGTGGGTAGCATAGAGAACAAGTGGATGAAGATAAATACTACCTTAAGGAGGATGAGATGAAGTTGAGTAAAGGAAAGGAAGATAGTTATAGCAAGCTATATGATTGGAAGGATAAATAAGAAGTAAATTAGTTTGAAGCCTCATTGAAGGCTTGGAAAATGAAATGCAATTATTTGACCAAAGTAAGAAATATGATTTCAAGTTCATTTATGATATCCAAGAGCAAATGGAATTAGAGATATCAGCCTTAGAGATATATTTGCATTGTGATATGATGGATAATAAAGAATTACATGAGCTGGAGTATGAAGAAGTATAAGAGATGGTATAGGTTGTAGTAATGGAAGACAAAAGATAGCAAGATGAAGCATAGGTGATACTAGTGCAGTAGCTTGAAGTACGTAGGCAAGACATTGTATTAGTTTTTGTTGAAAGTGTGGTGATGAAAGCATGGTAATATTATAGTATATTTTTTATTGGCCAATTTTGGCATACATACAAAACTTTTTCCTAAAGGTCAAGCATAGATTAAAAAATTTAGCATATTTATAGATTAGTCAAATGACCAAAGGGGTTTGAGAAAGTTTTGGATGGAATGAGTGGTTCACAAATCATCCATAACCTACAAATATTTTTAAACACTTTATGTTTACTTAATGTGTGGTTTTTCAAAATTTTAAGAGCTAGGTTCTCATGGTGGTCAAAGCAGTTTAGGTTCATGGAATAGGTCTAAAAAATATTAAGGTTTTCATAGTCAATTCGATCCTTCAAAGATACAACAATAGTTCAAACATGAGTTTAGAAGAGCCTACAAGTTTTAAAATAAGTTAAGTCCAAAAACCTTTTTTGGCCAAGTCTTTACTTTGGAATTATTTCATACTTTATGGGGCTAAAGCTAATTTATTTCAAACCTTTATTTCACTAAGTGTTCATTCTTTCAAGAAATTTGTTTTGGGTTTTTTGGTTAAGGATCAGGAATTATTTCATACATTTTGTCCAAAATAAAAGGCCCAAAAACACAAATTCGTGTAGACATTTTTTTCGCAGTAAAAGCCTAAGGGTCTTTTATTTTAGGAAAATTGTTTAATCAATTTTACTAAAGGGTCATTCTTTAGCAAAGTGTCCCGATACAAAAAATTTAAAGGGTCATTTTTTGGGAAAGTATCCTAAATAAAAGTTTTGAAGGGTCATTTTTTGGGAAAGTGGTCAATACAAAAATACCAAAGGGTTATTTTTTTTGGCAAAGTGTCCTATACAAAAGTCCTAAAGACAAAATCTCAAAGAAATATTTATGAGACAAATGCTCAATGTAAAATCTCCAATAGAATTGTTTGTTTTACAAAAATTGATCCAACAAGGTCTAAGACAGTCCCACAAGTGTCAAATTCAAGAATAGAAAGTGACCATTAGAAATTTAAATATCTCAAATACATTCTCATAAACATCAAAATAAATCTTATTATTCATCCATTTGGGATCAAATATTGATAGTTATGTAGACATCATCGATGTTACTGTGAACATCAATTGATGGGTGCATAGATGTAGAATTTTAGTCACAAAAAATGACTATTAGTTTTAAAATATCTTGGTGACAATCATGTGGATGTTCAATAAATTCATATATATGTCAAATAAATTTACATGGATGTCAATTTTAAACCCTTTGTAATATCCATTTAATTCCAAAATGTAGATCGATGGCTCACACTCAATCATACTAAAGATCCAATGGCTAGCGACAATTAATAGGTTAAGGGACCTAGGAAAATCAATGAATTACATTAAATTTTTGATTTAGATGTAATTACATATGAGTAATAAAAAATTTTGATGAGATCAATGTTAAGAGTGGATTATACTAAGAGGGGGGTGAATCAGTATATTTATCTTATAAAACTTTCCCTTAATCAAACATTCAAGATATGCAATAAAACTCAAATAATAAACATCACACAAGAAAGAGAGAGACACCAGATATAACATGGAAACCCAATGTGGGAAAAACCATAGAGAACAATCTCAAGTATATTAGTGAGAACAAACCCACAGGAGCACCATACCCCTTTGCCAAGTACCAACCTCAGCTACAATTCATGAGCACCACCCCAAAAGAGCTTCAAACCCATTTGTCGAGCACCAACCTAGCCATCATTCGTGAGCACCAACCGACATGAGCATCATCCACTTTGTGTAAACCACACACCTATCTCTCAATGTTGCTAAATCAATAAATGATAGTTCAATACAACATCTCTTTCCTCTCTCTCACCTTTGCTCTTCTAAGCTAGATAATACAATATCAAATTAACCTCTCACACATATTACAAATGGCTACTCAAGCCTTTATTTATAGCTTTCCAAATGACCTTTGGCCTTCCCCCTTTGTGACCTTTCATTCCTCATGGAAAATGGTGCCAATCTTGGATGACCCTTCATATTCAAGCATTTAAAAAATCATGGGGTGACCCTTCATGACCAAAAACGTCTTTCCCACTTTTGTCCTTATCTTTGGTGACTTTTTGTATTCCTTAAAGTGTCCCTTCATGAGAAATTTGCCCTTTACTCTTTTGTCTTCACTTGGTGACTCTTAGTATTCCCCAAGATGACTCTTCATGGGAAAATTCATCCCATCCTTCTTTTGTCTTTATCTCGTGACTCGTTGACTTCTCCATGGGCCATTATTTTGTCTCATATGCAACCAAAAATATATTCATTAATATTAAATAAATATTAACTCATGTTAGCCAAGATAAACAACATTAAATGCAATGGAGCCTTTATCACCAATAATACTAAACCTTTGACATCAATGATAATATTTCCAACAATCTCCCCCTTTGTCATTAATGGCAACCTCAATCCTAAAATTGCTACATCCTGTCACCTACACATACTGTCATCTAAAAATATATAGTAACTCCCCCTTACTGTAGCAACCTGTACCTATTCCTTGTACCTATTTTTTGCACATGTACTTGTACCTATTATTCTCCCCCTTTGACATCAATGGCAAAGGGCCTACCTGGAGCTTACACTTAGCTCCCCCTCACTTGATGCTAAACATCAATGGCAAGAAGTAAAATAAATTACTCCCAACTCCTCTGATTAGATATCTGATTATGCATATAAATCTTTACCTGTCCTTTGAGAATCTATAATCAACTCATTTGAATATTTCCTTCTAATCTCAAAACCTTCCACATGAAACTTTAAGGTGTATTCTTGATCACATATTTACCTTACACTCAATAGATTATGCTTATAAAACATTCTTAGTCTTGGTTCTACCATTATCCAAAAATAAAGTACCTTTTCTGGCTACCCTAGCAGTGGTTTTATCTCTGAATCTCACTGTACCACCATTGATCTTCTTTACTCTTATCTCCTGTCATATGCCTCAAACATCCAATATCAATGAACCATGGCTGATCTTTATCTCTTACATGCATATCTATTTGCACCAATATAGAATCTTCAGGTTGTTTCTTCTGCCATGAACATGTCTAAACCTTCTTCTTGATGAATGGAGCTTTGAAACTTTGATCCTCCTTGATTGAATTTGCATGAGTATCCTTTTCCTTCTTACTAAAACTATTATCTCTTTTTCAACATTCTAATTTCTTATGACCATAATCATTTGAAACACTTTAAAACACTGCATATGCAAGAATCATTCTAATAGCCTCAAACCATAATACTAATGCCAAATTTTCTTTAAAAATATATTCCCTCAAAAGATATACATTTTAATCTTTCAACTCACCTTCTTGTCATGAAAAATATCCAAGACCCAATAGCACCCACCATGCTTCAATTTTCTTAAAAGTTTATCCTTGAAGCCTAGAAGAGACAACCCCACATAGAAGGGTTCTAGAAATAAATCTCAGGAGATACCCACATCTCCTCTATTTCTTCCTTGATCTTCTTGTGTTTTTATTTTATAATCCATTTAATCATGTCTAACCTTTTTTCCCTACTAACCTTATCATTTATGATGTTTTTCATCTTCTCAATTTTTGCAACTTTCTTATCTTGACAAATCTCATGCTCAAATGTACCAAGAGATTCTTTACAATCCTTATCTGATTCTTTATCTACTATAGAAAGTAATTCATTTTCATTATTAAACTCAACCTGATCAACCTTTGCTATTTTAGGTATCCAAAACTTAATTTGACTCTTCTTATATCTTTTAGGGGCTCTATAACCTTTGACATACTTTGAATATCTCTTTACTTTATTTTGGCATAATCTAGCAATATGACCAACCTCATGACAACAAAAGCAAACAATATTTCTCATACCTTTTTCTTGAATGTGACTGAGATATCCCTTTGACTCGTTGCCTCTCGTCATAAAATCTTTTTCCCTATGACCAACATGATGACAAATAAAACAACAGCCATGAAAAGAATTTGAAAACTTGAAAGCATTGGGCTGCCTGATTGGCTTCTTTGATTTGTCTGCAAAACTTGCATCCTTATTTCCTTGGACCAATATTTCATGATCTTTCTCAACCTTGATTATAAGCTTCTCATGATTATCCTTTAAAGAACCTAACTCATCCTTCAAATGATTACACTCTTCTTCTTTTGATGTTAAAATTGAAGTTGCAACCTCTAACTGATTCTTAAGATCCTAAATAAATATCTTATTTTCTTTTACTTCTATATCCAACTGAGAATCCAATATACACACCTTTTCCTTAAGAGCCTCAACCATAGATTTTGAGTCTTGATTCTCCTTATTTAGCTACTTGGCCATCTTGTGCTTTTCTTTGATCTACCTTCAAGCTGTTAAACTCTTTCTAAAGGAACCTACTCTGATACCAATTTTTAAGCATGAAATATACTGAGAGGGGGGTGAATTAGTATATTTATCTTATAAAACTTTCCCTTAATCAAACATTCAAGATATGCAATAAAACTCAAATAATAAACATCACACAAGAAAGAGAGAGACACTAGATATAACGTGGAAACCCAATGTGGGAAAAACCATGAAGAATAATCTCAAGTATATTAGTGAGAACAAACCCATAGGAACCCCATACCCCTTTGCCAAGTACCAACCTCAGCTACAATTTTTGAGCACCACCCCACAGGAGCTTCAAACCCCTTTGCTGAGCACCAACCTAGCTATCATTTGTGAGCACCAACCCACATGAGCATCATCCACTTTGTGTAAACCACACACCTATCTCTCAATGTTGCTAAATCAACAAATGATAGTTCAATACAACATCTCTTTCCTCTCTCTCACATTTGCTCTTCTAAGATAGATAATACAATGTCAAATTAACCTCTCACACATATTACAAATGGCTACTCAAGCCTTTATTTATAGCTTTCCAAATGACCTTTGGCCTTCCCCCTTTGTGACCTTTCATTCCTCATGGAAAATGGCACCAATCTTGGATGACCCTTCATATCCAAGCATTTGAAAAGTCATGTGGTGACCCTTCATGACCAAAAACGTCTTTCCCACTTTTGTCCTTATCTTTGGTGAATTTTCGTATTCCTTAAAGTGTCCCTTCATGAGAAATTCGCCCTTTACTCTTTTGTCTTCACTTGGTGACTCTTGGTATTCCCCAAGATGAATCTTCATGGGAAAATGCATCCCATCCTTCTTTTGTCTTTATCCCGTGACTCTTTGACTTCTCCATGGGCCCTTATTTTGTCTCATATGCAACCCAAAATATATTCATTAATATTAAATAAATATTAACTCATATTAGCCAAGATAAACAACATTAAATGCAATGGGGCCTTTATCACCAATAATACTAAACCTTTAACATCAATGACAATATTTCCAACAATCAGAGGCCACTATGTGGCATAAGCACAGGAGCAGATAAAATGACAGTAGATCCTGAGTGTAAATGTGGGACTGCTAAGTAACACCAACTTAGATAGAGTTGATAGGTCAAGGATAAATCCAAGGGATCATGTTAATTCATATAAATAAGGATCAATGGTGTGTAGACGAGTCAAATTTCAATAGGTTGAGCTATCTTTTAATATCCAATGAGCAAAGGTCAAGCTTAGGACACTTTCAAAGGGAGTCAATAAAGTAGTTCAAACTTGGGTAAAGCAAATACAAATAAATTAAGACCAAATATGATCTAAGTGGGACCAAGATATATACTCTGAGCCCAGGGTCACCATTAAATCTCAACAAAGGCATGATAGGTATTTTAGGGCCTAAAATATACCAAAATTTAGCAACTTGTTGAAAAAAGGACCAAATGTTGAGCGAGCTTTGCATAAATATATTGACTATAAGAAAACCAATAATTGGGGATTGGTTTTCATCTATAGTAAACCTAGGTCTAGTTTTCAAAACAAGGGGTAGATATATGTAGTCAATTATGGAACATCCCCATCTAGTCTCTTGATAGATAGGCATCAAAAGTAGACATAATCAAAGGTCATTCAGGTTTATAGATGTGAGGATTTTATCCTTAAATAGAATCTAAGTGGAAGGATAACATAGAAGATAAAAAAATAGAGATTTGGTGGTTGGAAAAGTAGCGTAGGCATTTAATAGACTTTTAGAGTGCCTAAGGGTCCATTTCATAAATAGGATCATGACTCACTATCTTTGGTAAAACTCTTGTCTTCTAGTGTTTTTCTTGAAGGCTATTAGGAAAAAATAAAGACTATCATGTACATGATGGATTACATCCTGATTGGACCAAAGCATGGTGGAACATTCCTTGATACATGAAAACTCATTAATTGTTCTTGGAATGTTCTCCCTCTTCTCTCTCTCTCCATTTCTCTATATATCAATTTTCTTTCTATTTGTAGAGGGTTCTTTGATTTAGACATTTTTAGAGAGACCATTCTTTGATTTGGAAATTTTAGATAAACTAGGGGACTCTTTGAGATATTGTAAAGTATGATCCTCTTTATTAGGCTGAACCATATCAAGCATTTTTAAGAACTACCTCTTGATGCAATATATGATTTTATTTATTTATCTCTTACCTTGGATTTGTTTTGAGTGAGTTGTGCACTGTGGCATCATGTAAAGGATAATATTCCTTGTCCATGGTCCCTCTTCTGACCTTGTTTAGGGAGTTTTCAATGTTGTTTACAAGTTTATATTAATGTTCTTTTTACCATTAATGTGAGATTTTAATGAGTCTTAAAACTCATTTTTTTCATTTATTTCTTCCTAAACATCCTGCATGAAATACTTATGTAGTCAACATTATCTTGAGGTTGTGTGAGCTAGTATTATCCTATATAGATGTAGTGTGAGTTCAAGCTTATGAAAGTTTCCCATTTTTATTCGGTGTATCACCCTTTTAGACTTATTAGGAGACCTTATCCTCTTTCAACCCCTTCCCTTTTGAATCATTAGTTTATAATTAGTTTTAGGTGAGAATCAAAGAGGAAGTTGGCCTACTCTGGAGGTTCAACCCCACTATAGGTGACCCATAGCTTGGGGTTGTTCCTATGTTAGACTAGAGTTTGATCAGGAGGGATTGAATAATCCCCTTGCTTAGCTAGGGTCAAATTCTATTTTTTAATAGTTGTATCATAATATTTTTTTGGAATATACAACCCATATGATATAGGTAAAGAAGAAATAATGAGTACACATCAAGTGCTAACTAGTACAAGAAAGTGTTGGAAGCAAGGAGGAAAAATTGTCTACAATGGAGGAAAATAAGAGATCAAAATAGATGAGCGGATGAATCATGATGGATCAGTAGAAGAGAAGGATGATCTAAGGATCATGAACTAGAATACAAGGAAGAAAAGTACATCAATCTATTTGAGTTTAATTTCTTTATTACCCTAGAGTATGATGGAAGAGTATCAACCAACATAATGTTTATTCAATCATGAGTGAGGTATTTAGGTGGTTTTTAAGAGTCTTTAGTCTTATAGCATGCCTTAGAAATAATTTGAGTCATTAAGTTAGTCTTGTTATCCCTTTGGCATTTTCCTTTAAAAATGGGCATTTGAATATTTGAATTTGAGTTAGTGTATTAGGAGTGATTTAAGGAAGTATCAAGGAATGTCATGTTATCAAATGTTAGTACAATATAATATATGGGTCTAGGTTATTATATAATGGTGTGACATGTACATTTCATAATATAGGTGGCATAAAGCAATAATGTTAAATGTAAATCCCTTTTGAAGGTAGTTGTCAAATAGTTAGCTATCCAAGTAAGTAGTTACCTTATTTTTAGAAATGGAAATGCACTAATTTTATTATTGAAGTAGAGGGTAGAATCATGGGATAGGGTATTTATAATTTATAAGAGTTATTTATAAGGTAAGAAAAGGAAAAGGTATGGAGGAGAGAAGGAATTATTGAAAGATGATGAACTCTATACTCTGACAGTGTTAGCAATGTAAGGAAAGAAATCAATAATAACATATATGAAACATATACTTTTGTATCTTTGTATTGATATTATTTTATAATTTTTCTTGATATGTTAAAATATTTGAATCCTTTTATACACAATTTTTTAACTTGAAAGTTGTCAAGAACTATGCCTTATCATACTATAATAGGAACTCTACATAAGTTTTGAAATCTAAGAAGATTTATGATAAAATAACCCTATCAAAATGTTAACATGTAATGTAAGGTGATCCAAATAAGTATATATATATATATATATATATATATATATATATATATATATATATATATATATATATATATATATATATATATATATATATATATATATATATCATGCATATATGTTTGTGTTTATCCATATTCAGAACAAGATTTGAGTATGGAGTGCCTTGTTTAGCAGTGACTGTAATAAAAAACCTATTTGGAGAATGATCAATAGATTGTATAGAGTTTTTGATAGTTTAAATATAGTATATAGGGTTAATATGGATAAATGGAAAGCTTGAAGGAGTATATAAGGCATCATGTTATTAATATACATTGAAAACCCTATTTGAACTTGTACAAAGGTAGTTTGTGTGAATAGGGCACTGTGAAATCCATAATTTGAATATAGTTAGAAGTTATCCAAGAGAAATTAAAGTTTGTAAGAGGTGGTAATATAATTTTCATACCTTATTCAGGTCATTTTAATATTTTAAACTAATAAATATTCCTTAAAATCTAATTTGAACCCTCTCAGGTTTGTGATAACCCTGAAAACCCTAGTTTAGAGCAAAAACACAAAAAGTTGAATATAATATGTTTGATTCAAAAAAAATGGAAAAAAATTATTAATATAAGATGTTATCATGTGTGTTATAATATTTTAAATGTTTCACATTGTTTCCATATAATAAATTATAATTATAGAAGTCTCTAAGGAAACAAGGGTAGTTTAAACCTAATTAGGCCTAAATAGAGACTTATAATGAGATATAAAAGTATCTTAAAAGCAAAATTACGTCATGAAAACTGATGAAGAGATGGATATTGTTATAAGGTGTTATAAAATGGTATTATTTTATCAATAATCAATAGTACCAGTCTATACAAGGGGAAAAATATATAAAAAGGTTATTAAGTGATAAGATGGATTGAAGGTTGAGAAGCCATGAAGGAACTTGAGGTTGTGAGAGAGAGTGAGTTGGGTTGAAATAAGTGTGTTTATATTTAAATAGGTTATCCATGTTAAATATTTTGTCCATAAAACCTTGTTCAAATATTGAGGTAATTTGTCCTAAAGAATTTTGAAGCATAATGAAGCCAGTGTGAGATATCATGAAAGAGAGTCTTGAGAGTGAATGGGATGAAAGAATGGATGAGTGTAGTTTTGAAAAGGATACATAATGAGAGAATTAAAATAATCATTATGAGTGGATCATAAAAGATAATGATAGCAAAGTGAAAAAAGAGTTGATGTACATGAGAGATTGAGGAGATTGAATACATGAGTTAGTGATTGCAGGTATTAGAGTGGGGTTAAAGCAGGGAATGAAATAGTTCTTTACATCATGACTTTAATTTTGGAACTATATATGGGTACGTTTATTAATTTTTTATTGTATGATGGGTCTATGGACCCTGAACAATACCTACTAACCTATGACATAAAGTCGCAAGCCAAAAGAATCAATGATGTTAAAGTGAAGAAATGTGAATTGATTAGTTCCTTATCAATATGAGACTTAGAGTTTATATTTAGTAATGACATGCCCTGATTGATTATACAAGATTTCAACAATTAGCTTATCATAGAGTTGAAAATAAAGAAAAGTTTCAACAAGACCATATAAGACCTTAATGAAATTTGGCAGAGAAATAAAGAGATTATTTATTATTATGACCACATATTTTTTGATGTAATGAAAAAATTTGAATTTATCTTTGAAGACACTGATAAATTTTTTTGGTTCATATAATATCTATAACTAAGAATAAGGTTTACCATTGCACAAACATAGTTCACTACAAAATCAGAGGCAAGAATAGTATTGATACATGTAGAGAACATTGAATATTATGGATAAGATTCATCCCCAATTTCATAGATGGATAATACCCTAAAATTTATCATAAAAAGGTTAGAATAAAAATATGACACAACAAAAAGGCTAAGATCTAGTCTATGGTGCATAAAGTGTGGCAAAGAAAGACACCATAGAAATGAGTGTCCTCGAGTAAAAACTAAGTTTTGAAATATATGCATAATAGTGGGACATGTGACATATCAATGTCACCTTATATAATAATATGTGAATAATCCATAGACATTTTAATGCAACTTTTGTAAAGCACATAATTATGATGAAAATAACTACAAAGACCTTCAAGAACTAAAATAAGACATCACTAGAAATGTTTATTTTAGATATTGTCATAATGTTTCTTACTTTTTATCTATATATTTTATCACCTATCTCTCAATTGGTACACCGCAAGTAAAAACATATTCCATATTTTTTAACCATTCAAATAGATAAATGAAATAATTAACAAATTTTGAGTGCAAATAAGTAAACCATAACCCAATATTTAAATGTATTTTTATAATCCTTAATAAATCATGACTAAAATCATAAATGAAATATATATAACATGAATCTAAAAAATTAGGTTTCCTTCTTGGTGATCAAAATTAGGTAATCTCTGGAACTCCAAACAATACCCCTTCCACTCCCAGCACCAATAATGGTATTCCAACTAAAAATGAGATCTAAAATATGAAAGAAATAAATTATTTTTAATGTCAATGTAGCAATCCAAAATATCTAGGGATAATTATTTTTGAAATAAAAAATTAATTCCACGATCTTAAATATAACACTTTTTATAAATATAAAAAATTAATTAGGAAAATTCCTTTGAAAATTTAAATAAATTCATCAAAACATGTTATATAGTTGACAATCAAAAATTAATTATTCACACTTAAATCATAAATTTAAATATCCAACTTATAGTTAACATTATAGACAATAATAGTAAATCAATTTGAAATAATATTCATTCATCACTAAAATATATAATTTATTATCAAATATTACAAATTTAATCCATCTACATATAATGCCATTAAATTTTAGTCATTACTTATAGTAGCACAATAATATACAAATAGGCTAGGGTGTTTTATATATTTTATCACCTCATATTTGGTCCAAATTAAGGTTAATTGTGTAAACAGTGTCACCATCAACCATTTGTCATTTTTTATTTTTTTACCGTGAGTGACCTCCATGGATATAATAAAATTATTTCCAGGTGCACCCTTTTTTAGAGAATCAACTATAATAGCGTTTTTATCATTTTAAGTAAATTTAGCATCAATCGAAATTCTATGTAAATTCTCAATACATGCTTCATATATTTTATCACAATGCTCTACTCCCCCCAAAAATAGAAGCCTCCTCCAATTTAGATTTTTGTAACAAATTTTCTACAATTTTTTCTATATTGTTATATGTATCAGAAAAAGTCTAAAATTTAAGTTGAAATTTCACAGATGCAATAGTTAGAAACTAGGTCATTGTTCTCTTGGTTGAAAGTGTTCATTTTTATTGGGAATTTTTCTTTTTTTTTTTTTTAATTTTATTTTTGTATTAGAAACTTAGATAAATCATGAATGAGCAAGTGCTTTTGGGAGCCAATGTAGAAAATAATAATATTGAGATTTGAAAAGATTTAAAAATACAAAAATTAAACAATAAAAAAAGTAATTAATTTTAAATACCTGATTGGGAGCCAAAATCATCAATTGATGGTGTTTCCTTGATGTACTTGTTATTTCCATCACCCCCAATCGTGTATCTTATTGAAAATCTTATATGTGTTTAGTTATGTTATTGTGTTTTTCAATAGAGACACTTATTTTTATTGGGTTTGAAATTGGTATGTTTTATTGTGATAGTTATTCATTTAAAAACATCATTTATTGTAATGGATCAATCAATTCTAATAAAAAATCAAACAATGGAAATAGTATTATTAATAATATATGGGACTATTTTGTAAGAGTAATTTGAATTTAGCTTTGGGGTCTCACATTAGTTCCCTATCATATATTTTTATTAATGTTTTAACATCATATCCTAATTCATATTTTCCAATATGCATATTACAAAAGATCTTTTTAAATTTGTTATTTTTTAAAATGCAATTGTCCTATAATAAATAATAAGAATAGGAGATGAGTTTGAGTTGTATTTATTAATCATGTAATTCAAAAAATGCACTAATATCTCAAACTAAAATGGATGCTCTGATAGTAAAATCCTAATATTTGTTGGCCACACAATATCCAAGGGCTTCACATGTGACTAGTTAAATTATATGACCACCTCCTCCTCAACAATTTTATCTATGTTATGAATACTATAAATTCGATTAATCACTAATAATTCCTTAAACTCATCCTAATTATTTATAATTCTATAAAATCATTCAAAAATATCTCCATTCATGTTTTAAACTCTTTATGTATAGTTTCAAAAACTTCTAAGAAATAAGTGTGATTCAAATAAGGGACAAGAAAGATACCAAAAAAAACTAAAAATGATAACTAATGTAATTAAGTATATCTATAATATCATTTTATATAATTATTTTTAAAATATTACATAAATTAACATTAATTACTTTATGACTAGGGGAAGATTGTTTTTCAACCTTGTCAAAGTTCTACTGAATTTAAATGGAAAATAACTTTGGCATGTGAACTCATTTTTATCTTCATTATTTGTTTAAGTTTTATTAATGAATATGAATACACACAAACACACATTTATATAAGGGTTACATCATCATTTGACATTTTTGTTTTTTCATTAATTTTTTTCCTAGTACTCTCCTTCCCTATAGTAGTAGGGTTTTTTTTTTGAATTTTCCTTTCCATTCTCACAAATCCTAACAAATATGATCAAATTAGATTTCATGCATTTTATCAAATTAATTTCTTTAGGGATTCATATCTTGAATCAATAATTTGTGTCCTTACAGATTTGTCATCTTTTTTCTTTTTAAATAAGGAATTAAAGTTTGTGCTTTGAAACTAGGATCAGTAGTTATTTTTAGCCAAACTTTTCCATATATAACTTAATCTAAAAGTATATATAGATATTTTGAATACAATCCCCTTTCCCATCTAGAAAAAAAAATTGTTATATTGTCAAGATAATTTTTATCAAAATTTAGATATAAATATTTTTTTGGAGAACATGAAAACCCAAAATTTATAAACATGTCACCCATTTTTCCCATATACCATACATTAAGAGAAGAAATGACAACTTAACATTCAATGTATCTATTTTATGTTTTTAAAAAATATTCAAGATTTCATTTTCAAAAGCCAATTTTAAAACATAGGAAAAGATGGGTTAGAAATGTGTTTGAATTATGTTATTAATAATATTTCAATTTAGTATCATAAATATTAAATACCTTACATATTATCCTTTTCATGGCCAGTACAAGGTTGATGTGGATTTCACTCTATGATACATGTTGACCTTACTTTGTATATCTAGTCAATAAACATTGTATAAACCCATACTTTATTTACCATGTTTTATTGTTTAAAAATGATAATTATTTGCTTAGTTTTATTAATTACTAGCATAATATGAGTATACCTATGTTTCATCATTTCATGTATAGACATAAAACTAGAGTTTTGTAAAATAGACTTGTGTGCTTCAATGGTATGTTGGTCATCAATAATATAAAAATGGGTCTTAAGGTCATGTAGATCTAGCATGAAATATATATTTATGATATCACTATTTATTTTATTAAAAGGTAAAAATATTTCATCTCTTTGAAGAGGTATTGGGTTACATAACATTAAGTTAACCATTTTAGCAACACTATCTTTGTCAAAAGATCAATACAAGTATTTAGAAGGTGCCAAGTGGCATCACTCAATTCTAATCCCAAAATATTTATAATTGAAAAAAAAAATTGAATATCCTCAGTTTTTGAAGACTTGTTATTTTAAACTCTTTCTGAGCATGTTTTAAAATAGTCTTTTGTCAAGTTAGCAATTTTAATTCATAAAACTATGATTTTGATATAGAATTTTCCAATGTGGCCAGCTTTTTGTCTCCTCCTAAAAGTAATTATTTTTACATGGAATGTTATTATACTAAATTCATTATCCATATTTAATATGTGAGTAATATAATAACTAAATCTATACTAATAATGTTTTTTAAACATAGTTATGATTCTATTGAAAATAGTTTGACTATTTTATACATTAAATCTCTTTAAATTTAGATAGGGTTATATCTTCCAACCATAGGAATAACATAAATCTATTTACAATTTATTAGGATGAACCATGTCAATTTTTTTATACAATTCCATGTCTACCTCAATTTTAATGACTTGGCATCCATGTTCAGATTTGTTTATATATTCCATTTGAACAATAATCAAATACTTACAAATGCATTTCATACTTATTATAATTTTGATTTATCCATGTGTGCTTGATATTGAATGAAACATCCAAAAATAATTTTGATATTTATCTAGACAAAAAGTCTTTGTGAACCATTCCTCATCTATTTTCTCCCAATAAATGAAACCATCAATGAATGAGAACTCTCTATATGAGGTATGGCCTATATGAACCATTATTTTCTAGATTAAAATAAATAGTGTCAAATAAAATAATGTATTATTATTATTTTAATTTATAATAATATTATTTCACATATATTAATAATTAAAATTCTATATTAAAAAAATTATGCTAAGTGGACACACTCTAGAGATGGAATAATATATAACTAAAATAGCATGCAGTTGAGACTCTCCAAAGCCAAAACTCTTCCAATGAAAATATAAATTACGAGTATGTCATTGACATGTTTAATGTAAAAATTACACATCCTATTTTCACTAAGAAAATACTTATATTCTATATTGATTAAAAAAAAGGTATGTCGAGTCAATACAGTCCAAAGCCAAACAATTGAAATTATCAAAGGAACTCAATTTTGGGTCTCAAATTATTTAACAAATCATAAAACCTTAAATATTTTATTTTTTAATTTTATTTAGACATAACATTTGAATGACCATCAAAATTTTCACTAATGCCCCTAGAAAATGTATAAATAGACATATGTTTTCCTAGTGTAGTATGGATATAGGTTTAGGTAGATAAACAAAATCATTGTAAATTAAGTTTTGATAAAATTATCCATTTAAAATGTGGCTTACTTTAGGGATGATGTGGGTGTTATCTAACCAAAAAACACAAAGAAAATTATATATTAAAAAATAGTCTAGAGCTAAAAAAAATTGTCACTCAATATTAAATTTTCAAACTAAGTGATAATTTAATATATCATAGGAATTCATCAATTAGATATCAATGGTATAAAAAAAGGATGAATATTAATTTTTTTTACTACGTAATTTTTACACTTAATTATCCTTAATTATATTTAATGTGAAATTATTGAGAAAAATACTAAATCGGGGATAAATTATACTTCAAACTTTAATTGTATTTAGGGATTACATAAAAATAAAACCTAAATTTAGAAATAAATGAAATGAAAGTCCTATTAAATTTATCCAAATTTTATTTCATTTTAGATAACCATGATTGTCTCAATGTTGCATTAATTGTGAGATATTTTTCACAACATATAATAATGTATCTAATATCTTTGACCCAAGATTAATTCATATGGTAACATGCCCTATGTCATCCTCAATTAGTAGTACATGTATGATATACTAAAATTGGTGATACATTATTCCAATGCTTTCTCAAATATTAAATTGAATTTTGAGGCATGTCTTATCTTAGTAAAATAAAAAAAAGTTAAAAATTAAGTGTAAACTTTAGGCTACCTTGGTCACAACTTTATTTTTACTATACTTTATCAAACTTTCATTTCAATTCTTGGAATAAAAATTAAATTTAATATATATATATATATATATATATATAACTAATATTTTTTATAAATTGTAAATTGAATATGCACTTAGTAAATTATTAAAAACTTAATCTTAGTCAATATGATGCAGAGCCAGAGTCACCTGAAAAACTGAAGTCCAAATAGTTTGGACCCAAAATTTGGAATCAAAATAACTCAATTATTATATTATTAAATATAAAATGGAACTACATAATTCTAATATTGTATTCAATTATATTATAAAATATCCTAGATCTAAAATTAGCACTTAAAATTAATCTGGAGTTAGTAAAAAATTATTAACTGTAGCAACCTCTATACATGTATTAGATCATAGCATTGTGGGATTCAAATTTCCCATGACAAGATTAAAAAATACATAACTATTGATGATTTTGAGCATCTGATTTAACTTTGTAGGGTTATGGAGTTTAAGCCCTAGGTTGTTAAAGGGTCATAGTATTATAAATTAGGGTAGTAATATGCAATAAATATAACCACTAATTTGTAACATAATTTACCTAGTTTGAGATTTATAAAAATATAAATAAATGAGGAAAATAAGTAATTATTTGTAAATTGACTAATATGGAAGATTTAGGGCTAAAAAATGGGATAGGATTTGATCTGAGTGTCGTGGATAAGATCTAGGTGTCAAAACCTTTTTTAGATAGTAGTACTCTAACTAGATAGTAGCACTAATGGCACTAATGTCCTAATTTTGGTACTAGTTTCCTTCATGAAAAAATATTATGAGATTCTGGGTGCACTTGTGTTTGGGTCTGCCAAGCATGTTCTTATGTGAAAGAGTTATGGATTCTTGTCAGTGACCTATTTTGACTAATTTTGTATGTAAACCTAGACCTTCATGTTGTTAAGGAATCTAATTAGTACAAGTAGTAAAGTGTGATGTTAGTGAGTAGGTTGGACATCCTCAACACCTTGTTGTGATGAGTATTGACTAAATACTAATAATCTAAGGAGGGATCAAGCCTGATGTAGTTATCCCCACCTAAATATTGGTGCAAGTACAAGTGAATCTATTATGAATACAAGTTTAAATGATTTTGAGTGGATCTTGATATTGAAAATATATGTATTCTAATCTTGGGATGGTTGTATATATATATATATATATATATATATATATATATATATATATATATATATATATATATATAGGTAAGAATAGGGATTGATAACATTGATTTTGTACAACTTGTTTAGAGTTAATTTATGTTATTTACATCTTTTTTCCATCTAGTGAATAATAGGCTAAAATTCATGTATATATATTGTTTTGGTGCTTTTTGGGGTCTTATAATAGGTATAAGGTGACCCTATGTGGTTATTTTTGAAACTATATTTGTTGGTGATAAAATGTGGGAAAAGGATAATACCACCCAAATTGGGACACTAGTGCCATTGGTGTTACTAACCAAATTATGGTGGTATTGTCCATGTGGTAGAACTTGAGGCACTAGGGGACATGATGCTAAATTTAGGGTCTAAAACTAGTTTAGGGATGTTTAGGGATGTGTTTGGCCTACATCAAGGCTAGATAAGTGTCTAAATAGGACCTCAGATAGGTATAGGGCTAAGCTAAGGATGGGTGGTCTCAAGTAACATTCTTAGTACTCAATTGTCATTTTTAGATGATTACATTCCCCCCTTTATTTTAAAAATGTAACAAATAAAAATGAATAAGATAAAGGAAAAAAACATACTTAGAATTACCTAAGAGGCAAAGCCCATGAATCCGGTTCCAAATGTGCTCCATTGCATTTTATGTAAATGAAACATTCATATATCATTCCTCACTTAAGAGATATAAAAAACAAAATACAAAATTTATTAAATAGATAAGAGAGAGGAAAGGATAAAATATAACTCACTAGGTACTATTGGTCATATTTGGCCCACATACCAAGCATGTGTTTAGTTGTTAAAAGTCTTTAGGTAGAGTTCCTGATTGATCAATTGATCAAATGGATAGATGAGCTCTAAATTGAATGAATGGAATAGAGAGACCATGAATCTCACAAGATTTTGAAACACTTTAGGTTCACTTAAAGTGTAATTAATCAATTTCTAAAAATTGGTCCAAAGTTGTAGAGACCCCATGGAGTGCTCTAAATAAGCATGGAGCATGTGGAATTCATCTAGTCCACTTGCCATCCGGAGCTTATCCAAACATTTGTCTATAGTGGTACAAAAAATAATTAGGAATTTTCATGGCACTAGATCTCATACATGTGAATGAGTCAAGGAAAATTGGTCACATGGGTTTCTTCACATTAGACCTAGGTTGCCATGCATCAAAATTTAGCTCATCCACGTAAGCACAACATAAGATATAAGGTTTAAAAGTGGGCTCCCAACACAAAATATGATAAGTTTCCATACTTAGCCAATTTTCAAAGGTTCTAAGTAGAGCTAAGTGAGAATGTTGATGAATTCATATCTCATATGTGTAATAGTCTCAAGATGAAACAATCATATGGGTTTGTTCATTTTGGAGTCTAGTTCATATGCACCAAGTTTTAGCTCATGCAATGTAACATAACAAAATATATGTATGGGAAAAGTTTTTTCCTAACATAAAATCTACTAAGTTTCCATACTTAGCCATTTTAGGCCAGACTGTCGTCAAGACATCATGTAGTATCACATGAGATAGTTGACTTCAAAATTTTATAGAAGCATGTAGAAATATCAAATGGCTAATAAATTAAAAGGTTTTATTCCTTTCAGAATTAGGTCCATTCTTTACAAGTTTTGTGACCCATGATTTTCATGCTTCAACTTATAAAATTCCAAATTTGGTCAAAAAATGGTAGATGTTAGTGCAAAAACCATTTTTTGGACTCATAAAGTGACCATGTAAATCCAAAATCCTTGGTGCGAACTTGAGGAGGAATGCACAATAGATAAGTATCAAACATGTGAGAGCTTGAATCAAGTAAAATGGTCAACGAATCATAGGAACCAATGAGATATTGAACTCAAAGTAGTGGGTCCCAAAGATCTATGGTTTACATTTAATTAGATCTCAAAATCTGATGGTGTGAAATAAATTCAAAAGGGTCAATAATCTGAGGTGGTTTTCATAACTAATAAAAAACAAGATGAGATAATATGTTTGATGAAAGATGATAAAGCAAAATGGACCCAACTTATCAAGTAGAGTGCCAAAGGACCTGTACTCGAGCTCAACTTGATTCGGTGGAAGGTGTAAAGGAAAGGAGTTTGGTACAGACTCAATTAAGACTTAGTATTAAATAGAGTGCCATCTATAGGTAAAATTTATAAGAATACCAATATCTTTAGATTGGTTTTCACCCATAGTTATCTTATTGTAAGATCCAATGCATAAAGTAGATATATGATTAATGAGAAGATCATCAAAATTCATAACCTCAACAAACTACCATTCAAAGAAGACATGACATGTCCTTGGTAGTCTGAAGATATGGGTATTTTATATTTATAATAAAATATAACATAAGATCTAAAGTAGTAGGTCTTAGGGATTTAGAAAGTGGTTAAAGCATTCATTTTCAATAGGGTCATGACTTGCCACTTTTGGTAAACTCTTGTCTTCTAGTGCAGCTTGTTTAACCAATAAAATGATTTAGATGTTATCTATGTAAATCATGAACATATTGCTCATAATAACCTATTATGATTGGACCAAAATCCCAGTGCAACATCTCTTAAAGCTAAAAACTCATTGATTATCATGAAAACTCTACTCCCCCTTCTCTCTCTCCTTCTCCCCTTTCTCTTATATTAACCATTTATTTCCATTTTGTAAGGAGTTCTTAGATTTTAGACTTATTTTATCTTTTAGAGAGACATGACATTCCTTGAGATACTACAAAGTATACTCATCTTGAATAGTCTCGACCCTATCAAGAAATTTTAAGAACTACCTCTTAATGAAATAAGTACTTTCTTTGTGTATCTTTTGTCTTGAACCTATGTTTGGAAAGTCATGCATTATGGTATTATGTGAAGGAGAATCTTCCTCACCCATGTTCCTTTTTTCTAACTTTATTTAGGGAATTTTCAATGCTATTTATTAGTCTAGATTATTTTTGTATTATGAACCTCTTCTATGAAATACTTATGTAAATTAGCTTCATCTTAAGGTTTTGTAAGCTAGCACCATCCTCTATTGATCTAGTGTGGGTTTGAGCTTATGGGAGTTTCCCTCTTAATTTTGGTGCCTCACCTAGTTAACTTTATCAGGATC
>JARHVA010002991.1:1222500-1285000 GCA_037957365.1 Torreya grandis
TACCTATTGAAGTAATTCTAATATGGAGATCTTAGTCAATGTGTTTTTTCATTGATTCATAATATCAAATGATTTATGTTGATCCCTAGGCCTTGTTATAATGTGTTAAGGATGAGGAGGGATGGTGTGATTATTATATTCCTAAATAGGTTGAGGAAGCATCATGTTTCATCTAGTAATATCTCAAACTATAGGTTTCACTATTTGTTGAGGATGAGTAGTAGAGGTGGGATGGGAGTGAAGGTAATCAACTGATCTAGATAGAGGTGGAATAAAATGAATCTTATAAGATTTTTCTCATCAATTAGTAACCAAAGGTAACTCAAAGTGAGTCATGAAATAATGATCCTCATATAAGGGGGACCTAAGAGAGGGTGAACCAATGTGTTAAGTACGGTGAGTTCTAGCATGGACCATGAGATGAGTGATATGCATGTGTATCTTTCTAAAAATGGTAGGCATGAAAGACAAACCATAAGACTTTGTAAACCATAAGACTTTTTACCAATAATTAAAAAATTCCATTCATCATGATAATCATGATGATAGGCTATAAACTAAAAACTAGGTATATTACAAAAATAAAAAGGGAAACCCTAATGATGCACTAAGGTTTGAAACAATGTACTCAAAGAAAGTCAAGTTCACCAAATGATTTAGCTTTTTATGGTTATGGGTTTTAATCCCTAAGTTTTTAAAGGGGATGAGTATAAGAAATTAGGGTAGAAATATGTAATAAATATAACCACTAATTTGTAATAGAATTGACCTAGTTTGAATTTTATAAAAATAGTAATAAATGAGGTAAATAAGTAGTTAGTTGGAAATCTAATGAGATAGAAGATACAAAGGCTAAAAATTAGGATAATATCTAACTTGAGTGTCATAAATAGGATCCAAGTGTCAAAACCCTAACTAAATAGTAATTATCTAGCTAGATAGTAGCATAAATGGTGTTAGTGTCCTCCTTTAGGTAGTAGTGTTCTTTGTGTAGAGTTGTTTTGAGGTTCTAGGTGCAATTATGTCTAGGTCTTCCAAGCCTATTCCTATGTTCATGATTTTTATATCACTATTGGTGACCTATTTTTATTTATTTTATATGTAAACCCTAGACCTCTATGTTGTTAGGGAATCTAATTGGCACAAGTAGTAATTGTGATGTTAGTGGGGTAGGTTGGACATCCTTAACACCCCATTATGAAGATAGTTGCCTACATACCAATACTCCAAGAAGATATGAAGCCTAATTTAGTTATCCCCACCTATTTTTTGGTGAAATTACAATTTAAGATATTACAAATACTAATTTGAGTGCTTTTGACATGATCTTGAGACTCAAAATCTATGTATTTTGAGTTTTATATGGTTGTAAATGATTGTATGCAAATGTAGGATATAATAAGGATTGATAACCTTGATTTTGCATAGATTTTTATGAGTTAATTTGTTTTATTTAAATCTCTTTTCAATCCAGTGAATAATGGGCTAAAATTAATGTATATATATTGTTATAATGCTTGTGTAGGTCTTAAAAGAGGCCTAGACTAACCCTAGGTGGTTGTTTATTTGAAAATATATCCATTGGTAACAAAATGTGGGAAAATAAAATAACACTCAAACTAGGACACTATCACCATTGTTGATACTATCTAAATTATGGCATTAGTGTCTAGGTGGCAAAACCTAAGGCACTAGGGGCCAGGATGCTAAAGTGAGGGACTAGGCTACTTTACAATGTTTATATATGTGTTTGGCCTACATGAAGGATAGATAAGTGTCTAAATAGGCCATAATATAGGTCTATGGATAAGCTATGAATGGGTGGTCTCAATTAAAACTCTTAACACTCATCTTTTATTCTTAGATGATTACAACATCCTATTTTATAACTACTTTTATGGCTCTACCTTGATGTCATGACTTTTATCATAGTTTCCTAAAAGTTTAGACTTATAAAGTATGTGATAAAGTAGACTTCCTATTATTATTATTATTATTATTATTATTATTATTATTATTATTATTATTATTATTATTATTATTATTATTATTTATAATAAATGGGAGGAATAAAATCACCATTAAGAACACAAAAAATATATTAATTGTTTCCAAAATTAATTTAAAAAAATGGTAGGATTATATGCATAACTAACTATAATTGTATCCCAAACATGTCATGGTTAAATGAAACATGATTTCCATTTTATTTTGTAATTTGGATGTATCAATCAAGATAATGACATGAAAAATCCATTGATAATTTCAAAATCAAACTAATGTTGAAAAAACTTTTGATTGAATATAAATAGTTCTCAAAATATTAATATGTAAAAAATATGTAACATTATCACTTCTCATAATCGCTTGTATAGTCACGAATGAACCCTTTATTAAATATTGTGTCAAACTTAATATTTGTCAACATTGAAACCTTAGGATAAGATTATTCACTAAAATATCACTAGTTTAATTAATCACATTAATTTGACACCATCAAAATAAATTTCATTAATGATGATAACTAAAGTAATAAATCATCATAGATGTCAGATGCTACTAAAAGAGTACTTAACTAAAGATTTATTTCTTTAAAAAATGTTGTAGTTTGACTATCAGGGATTTTATCCACCAATGAAGTTACTGAGATAGGATTTTCACATCACCAATAATAAAACCTATATTAATTATCCTTTAGTATTAATTTATTTCATTATGTCTATGAACATGTAAAGGACATACAAGTATCATCATATCCAATTTAATATATCAAATTAAAATTGACAATATCCAAATCTATCAAACATCATAAATATTATAATGTAGAATGGATATCATAAATATTTGAATAGGAAGAATAATTATTATATGTGGTGACTATCATCACATCAAAAAAATGAAATGGTTCTAGGAAAAATATATTCACCATAATCGATGCATTAAGACCCTTAAAAGAAATAATTTAATTTCTTAGATAGTCCTTATGAAAATGTTAAGGATAGAGAGTTTTCATCATCACCAATTAAAATTAATTATGTGATTCTAATATTATTATGATCCCATTGGGAATGGAAATGGTTCTAAGAATAATAGATTTTCCTAATTTGGTGCATTAAGATGAGTTGTAAACTAATCAATGACAAAGTTTTTATCATCACTAGTAAAAAATAATTTGGGTAATTTTTAAATGATTATGATCCCATCTGGAACTAAAATGGTTCTAAGAAAAATAGATTCACATAATTAAATGCATTAGGATAAGTTTTAAATCTATCAATGATAATTTTATCATCATCACCATTTAAAATCATTTGCGTATGTCCATGGTGATTATAAACCCATTAAGAACTAAAATTATTTTGACAAGAACAGAGTCATCTAATTTTGTGGATTACAAAAAGTTAAATATTGATCAATGACATGAAAATTTCATCATCATCATTTAAAATCAAAAGTGTAACTTTGTGATGATTATGAATCTGTCAATAAATGAAATTATTTTGAGAATAATAGAGTCACTTGATTTGGTGCATTAGGAAAATTTGGAAACCAATCAATGACATACAATTTTTTTAATTACAGATAAAGAGTAGAATTTTATTGGGTCCTATCCTAGTTACAAAAAGTAGGGACTAATATAAAGTAAAATAATAACATAAAACAAAACCACATATGCATAAATATTAACTATTTATAGATAGTAAATAAATAGCCATATAACAATAAAAAAACTATCAAACTAGAAAACATTCATTAGATATCCAATTATTTTAATACCATATTCCATTATTTAACAAGATTTTTGAGGATATATTCAATGTACCCCACCATAATATCATCTAAATCCATGACTTCCCTTTGTTTGAGCCCCTAATTATCTTATTCACATATACATCACTTTGTTAATTTTTCTTATCTTGATCGATTCCTTCATAATAATAATGTTTCAAATATAATTCCTAATAATTAACATAATAATTTTTATAAAATTATGAAAGGTAATAGACATATTGTTCCTTTCCACCTCAAAATTATCCACTCTATCTTCCAATTTTAGTAATGACATAGAGTTTTTATTATCACTAGTTAAAATTATTTATGTAATTTAGTGATGATTATGAGCCCATCAAGAACTAAAATGGTTTTGAGAATAATGTAGTTGCCCAATTCAATGCATTAGGATGAGTGGGAAACCAATAAATGACATATTTTTGATCATCACTAGTTTAAATCATTTATGTAAGTCTATGGTAATTATGAGCCCATCATGAACTAAAATGGTTCTAAAAATAATAGATTTTCCTAATTTAGTACATTAGGACAAGTTAGAAACTGATCAATGATATAGATTTTTCATCGTCACCAATTAAAATAATTTGTGTAAGTTCATCATGATTATGATCCCATTAGGAATTGAACTTATTATAATAAAAAAGTATTCATCTAATCTGGTGCATTCATATAAGTTGGAAGCCAATCATTGCTACACTGGAATAAATAAACACTGATCAATTTTATTACCCCATAATTATTTTGCAATTTTGATAACTAAAATGGTTTTGGGAACAATCAATTCACATAATTTGGTATATATAGAGTATATTAAATGGATTATTAATAGGTTAACATAAATTATAATAAAAAATAATGATACTCCATGGTGATTTTGAGATCAAAAGGAACCATTATGTTTTTGGGAACAATAGAATAACCTAAATTGGTGTATTAAGACTAGTAGGAAAATGATAATTGATAGGTTTTAATAAATCAAATTTAATCTATGACATTACTTAGTGGTGATTTTGAGATAATTGGGAAATAATATGATTCTAGGAATAACCTAGTTGGTCAAATGATTGCATTAGGACCCACCAAAAACCAATAAAAATTGATCATTACTGAAGAGTAAATGAAAGTTAAATTACTCACCACATTAATTTCATATTTCATCAAAAATAATCACCACATTTGGAACTTGAGGGAACATTTAAAAAATATTTTTGGACTCAAGATTATATTTCCAAACTATTAAATCAGTATAATGTGAATTCATAATGAAAATAATTAAGTCAACTATTTTATCATGTAAATATTTTAAAATTTATATGCTAATGTGTTACATTTTTTTACTACTATCCTAGTGTAATGGTTATATTTTAGAGTGGGAATCCTAAAATTTTATTCACCTTTTTTTAGGATGGCATTCTTAGTGAAATTAAAAGAATGAGTATTAGCTTGTTGTTTATATGTGTAATAGTTAAACATCATTTCAAGTTATATAGTGTAATTAATTATAAGGATGTCAAGAGTTTCTCATATTATAAACTTGAAATGATGAGAAGGTTCAACAAAATTTCTTATGAAATTATAAGAGTAGTTTATTTAACTTAGAGCTAAATTATTCTCATTATGATGGATGAACTTAGGGAAAGAAGAATGAGTTACAGGATTATTAGTAGTAGATTATGTGAAATGGTTTAAATGAATATATTAACATGTAATTTAGATTTTTAAATAATAATAATCTCAAATTACCAATAATTTAATATTAATATTAGTTTATACATATTTAGAATTGTGGATTGTCACCCACTCTTATCGATATATCTCAATATGGAATTAGTAAAAAGTGAAGGAGTTACATGCTTATTATTAGTACTCTATGTAAATTATGGACTAACACTATTATAGATAATAAATATAGTGCAAACATATTAACACATAATATAGTTTTTCAAATAAAAATATTATGACACTAATTTAGGATTAATAGTATTTCATCAAACTTTAGAGTGGGTGGATTCCCACTCTAACGGAGGTTTCTTAGGATGTAATTAGTGAAAAATGATAAGTTACATGTTTTTGTCACTCAGACTATGGAAATGTAGTTGAGAAAAACATATAAAGTATTCAAATACTAATAATATAATTATGGGTAATAATGGTTGTCACTTAGGGTATTAGTTTCTCATTTCAAGTACATGGATATCCACTCCAAGAGATAATTAATAATATGAATTAATTTTTAATATAAATAGTTTTTTTTATTTTATTTTATAAACATGGGCATAGAAACTCTAACATAAATCTATCAGATATTCAAAAATGTGGTGAGATGTGATTTGTCCACATCCTCATAGTGATAATTCCCCACATGGGAGATGCAATTGGATATTAAGTAGATTAAGTAAAATATTATTAATTTAATTAGTACATCAAACATAGATTTTATTAGATAATATAATTTAGCACATAACTTTTAGTTAATAGTTTATTTATATACTTTAAATTTTAAATAAATTTGAATTATTTAAAATAATAATATTATAGTTCAATATTAAATATTATACTATGCCATTAATAATAATAATTTTATATGAAAATTTTGTTGGAATGTATTATAACAAATTTTAATTTATTTAAAATAATATTACTAATCAATATATGAAAAAGAGATTGTGAAGTCTAGGGAGAAGGAGTAGAGTAGTTCCTTGGAGGAGAATGTGGATGTATAAGAAGAATATTCTAATGGGTATGAATTCACTCTCAATAATATGTCGAAGTAGCTATCCAAGAAAAATTGGAATGGTGTAATATGTGTTGGTAATTAGAAGAAAGGGTAGCTTAGGGATAGTCCCAAGACTACAGAATTGAAGCTCAATCCCTCATGAAAGGAATTAGGGGACTTACATGCTAGGGATGGTGATAAATTTAAGGAGATAGGATTTGAATAAATGAAATAATGCCCAAGAGGTCAAAGGGAATGGACATGAAAAGAAACTTTTAGCACCCATGAACCTCAACATGAAGTATTTAGAAGAAAGTATCACTAGCCTAGACATTATGATAATTCATCATTGGAAAGTGGAATGATATAAATATTAAAGATAGAATAATTATAGAGTATATGACAAAGATTAATACCATTAGAACAAGTAATTAATTGGGTGGAGGTGGGAAGAAACCTGTTAACATGGTCTACCCATCCTTAGAGGAAGCTCTTGAACTGAATAATGCTAGAATTAAAAGGGAATATGATAAAAAAAAATAGATCATAAAGGCTAAATTTAAGGGAGATAATAATGTTAATTAAATAAAGGAGGAAAACTCAAGGAATAGGGATAAAGAAGAGACTAAAAAGGGGCTGAGAAAACACATCAAAGAAAGCCTTAAGAAAGTTGAGGACAACACTTGATCGGGTAAAGTCACCATTTTTTAACCCTAAATTTAGGAGTGGGATTAGGGTTAGGAATATAGAAATTAAAAATCATAAGGGTAATTAATAGATCTATATTATTCCAATCAATTACAAAATTACATAAACATACTCTGAATTTAAATACTAAGATATGCTAATAATAGTAAGTAGAACCAATGATTGATATTATAATAAATGGAAAATAATGTTAGTTAGATTATAGTGTGCATGTGGATCTTATCTAGAGCATGTTGGAAATATACTATATTTATATTCTATATTAGTCATCATATTATATAAATTTGACCTATGTGACCTCAAACACTTGCGTCAACCTAGGATGGTTGTATTGATGCTTCTATTTAATACATACATAGGTGTCTATTATATAATACCTAATGTATCTAGATGAAAAAAATTATAATACTCTATTTTTTATGTCACCTTCACTCTGGTGTATTCATATCTATCTCATGGACTATTATTATTTTTTAATCTTCAAAACCCAAGATCTTCATATTCATACTGACCTTGGAAAAAATGGGTTATTAGAATCATAGTGTCAAGATAACCAAATTCCCCTTTATCATTGGGTGATAATCATATATCCACTAATCTAAAAAGGGCCTTAAACTAATGTATCTCTCCCCTACATGTTGTTTTTCATGTGCATAAGGATGAAATGTATGCCAAGTAATTACAATAGTGACCTAGATTATAACTTGGTAAGTATGGCGCATAGAGTTCTCCTTCATTAATTCAAACCTATATATGTGTTATCACTATTATTTATATTTAAATAAGAGATAATAGAGAATATTTTCTCACTTGAATGTTTGATTTAATGCTTTTGGTAAGCTTCCTTGTGAGATGTTAGGTTTGTGCAGGGTGAGTAATGAATGAGGATTGATCATGTGTTTATACTAGTCCTTTCATGAAATATACTTCATTAAATCACTTAGGATAACCATATGGATACATTTCATTTGTTAATTTTATGACTTTATGGCATTAGACACATGTATTGGCACGTGACACTTACATCAACATAGGAATCTAACTAGGACACAAATCTCCAAGAATTTAGAAAGTAGGTATAGTTCCTCAACTTCAAAAGATATATGATAAGTAGGTTTATAACATTTTGGGGAATATATAATGCTTGGTTCATCATAATAACATTAATAAGACTAAGAGATAATTAATGAGCATAGAGATATAGTAGATACAATCCTTTTGGTAAAGGTAATAGATCTAGAATTTAGAGGAACATCCAAGGTCCATATTTTCCAAGTGTATAAGATGGGGTGATATATAATTCAAAAATAGTGTATACAACCATGAAGTCTAAAAAGGAAGCTATGCCTAAAGCTCTGGTAGATTACTTTAATTATAAGGACTCCTTTGTATAGGCTTTTTTGTGTCTTCTAAGTTCTATATTGGTGGTGTTATGCATTTTTGATTTTTAGCTAAACTTTGGTGAAATTTTGATAACTTCCTGGGGATGTTTGTCCTTTTTATATTTTTATTTGGGTTGAATAGTTATATCTTTTCATTGTGTATTATTTGTAGGACCCTCAAAACTTTTTTATTTACCTTTATCTAATAAAAATAGTAGTTAGTATAAAACAATAAAGTAAGTTTCAAACACTTATGTTAATAAATTTATAATGTCATTTTTAGTTGCAACACCCTTTAAACCCTATTTATTTTCATTATTTATTAGTTGCAGGACCCTTCAAACCCTGTTTGTTTACCTTTATCCAAAAAAAATAGTAGTTAGTATAAAATAATAAAGTAACTTTCAAAAACTTACGTTAATAAATTAATAATGTCATTTTTAAAAATATTTGATAACTCTTTAGACATATTAAATTTTAAAAAATTATACCAAGTCTCAATTTCTTGATAAATCATAGTTTGCAAATGTCAATATCTACTTTAAAATTACAATTACAATGTGAATTATTCAAATAATATTATAATTTACTATTTTATTATAAGATTGAAATATTAATTATAATATATATAATAAATTTTAGCATTCATTCTAAATCTTAGAATACACCATAATAATTATAATTATAATAATGCAAACTTTAAAATAATATTGTAATTTATAATTTTATTGAAAGTTTGTAAAATTAAATATAATTTTCAATTAATATTAAATTAGGAAAACTAGAAAATGAGTTAATTAAAATAATATCTATGGACATTTAATAAAAATAATTATCATTTTAAAGATCTTCTCAACTTTCTAGATTTATAACACACTTCATTATAAGTGTAAATCAAAATCTAGCATAATATTTAAAATTTGAATATTACACCTTAATATTTTTTACCCAAATTATTTTTCAATGTGATCTTCTAAATATTATATTTGAGTAATAATTTGAAATTATAAACTATCCCATTTTCATTTAGGTAGAAATGGAAATTCACTACAACACATTCAAAGTTTAAATATCCTATTGGTTGAATTGAGTGGGATTTATTTAAGGGACATTACAATATAAATTATTCGAAAACAAATCTTTAAGGTTTGATTTTTCATTTTTATGACTAAATAAAAATAAAAGAAAAGAAGAGAAAGAAGTGCATGAATTCAAACTAGTTTTGAATTTTTTACAAGGATGAACCAACCCTATGTAATATACGAGTAGGGTTTTTAAGAGTAACATGTCTATTCATTTCCATTGCTACAATAGAGTTACAAATGAAAGGAGTATAGGTATGACACTCAAATTAAGTAAAGATAGGTCAAATAACTATATATATGTTTGATATATAATTTATTTAGTATTTATAGTGATGCTTACATCAATAAGTCCATACTAAGAAACCACTCATTTGAGAAGAGACCCATTTCAAGCTTTAGTTTGATTCTTTGATAATTTTCACAATCAGGCTAGTACTTTCTATTCATTTTTATGTTTCATTTCCACTATGTTTTTATTATTTACATCTATTTTTGATTCAAATGTAACTCAAATTTATCATTGTATAAATTATTATGGCTATATAAAAATCATTTCTTATTTGGTTTATGTTATTTTTACTATTTTGTTAGAATTTAAGCAAACATTTTATTTTAAACATGTACAATAATAAAAAAAATTTAAAAAAAAAATAATAATATTTAACTTGTTTCTATGTCTTAATTTCTAATATTTCAATTTATATATGAGTACCTTTAAAATTCTATAAAAATTTTCAACTAATGGCCTCACTTCTTTATTTCATTATTTTCAAATACCACTGTGTTCAAAAATCCTTTTCTTTGAATATCACTGCAAAATAGGTTTTCCAACATTGAATGGTTATTATCTGTTCTTTTCAAAATTTATTTATGTATTTTTCATTTAAATGGACCCAATATTTAAAATTTAAAATGATATTTCAAACAATGAAAAACTTTTTTAACCTTTTCATCAAATAGCTTTCTCAAAATCATTTTATTATGAATTATACAAATCTTAATGTTTTCTGGTCTTATATGAATGACAATGGTCATTGATGGGATGTAGAACCAATTAATAAGTGGTATTAATATTCAAAATGATTTCATCCTTAAAAAAATAATTAGAGTGGGTAATTTATTTTAATTGACATATAAAATATGTAATATGATCATCTCTAAAAGGCTTCTTATGATTATGGTCCAATGAGTTTATAATATAAATTTTAATTAATTATTTATAGCATAAAGATTACAAATGGTATTTTTATATAAGGAATAAAATTTAGAATGGATGGGTACTTCCACCTATCCTTTAAAGTTTTGAATCTTTACAAAGTATAGGTTCTACTTGTCCTATCTCCACTAGGACTTGTTAAATATTTAGACCCACCAATCTTTAATAAATATTAATCCTTCATGAAAAATTTATAAAAGTGGGTGGCCAAATTTGAATCCACTAAATATTATAAATTAATTCATCCTAACAATTTTTTTAGAGTGGGTGGTCACCCACTTTAAAATAGAATCATACAAGCTCATCCCATCAAGAGAAAGCTCTAAATAGTTTGGGTGTCCACCAACTCTAATTTAAAGAGATAAATGGTAGGGATACTAGTAAAAATAATTAAAATGACCACTTTATGATTGTGAAAATTATATCATCGATAATTACTCAATGGAAATGTGAACCAATATTACCCAATGTAATAATAAGGTTATTCATCCTTTTTGCAATAAATTAAATCTTGAGATTCATGTGAATATTAAAGTGAAAATCCACCCTCTATAAATGAGAATACAGTAATCCTATTTTCACTATATTTAATAACTTGAAATTATTATAAATCATTGCACATACAAATAAAAAGTTTAGTCATCTTTTTTTCAAGCTCCATCTGTAAGGAGAAAGATATGAATAGAGTGGGTAGCCACCCACTCTAATTTAAAGAGATAAATAATAGGGATACTATTAAAAACAATGTAACTAACTAGTTTCTTATTATATCTATTTTTCTAATCAAAATTACTTCAACCAAGTGAAAAAATTATGTCAGCAAAAATCTTAGAATGGAAAATGTGAACCATAGTTTCCTAGTATAAAAATAAGGTTGTCCATCCTTTTTTAAATAAATTAAATCCTAAGAATCATGTGAATTTTATAGTGGTCATCCACCCTCTCTAAATGAGAATATAATAATACTATTTTCACTATAATGAATAACTTGAAATTATGTTAAACCATTACACATACAAATAACAAATTGAGTCATCTATTTTGTAAGCTTAGTCCATCAAGAGAAAGATCTGAATAGAGTGGCCAACCATACTCTAAATTGAATAGATAAATAGTATGGATACTAATAAAATAATGTTTCTAAATACTTTCTTATTATATATAGGTTTTTTAATTAAAATGACTCCAATCAAGTGGAAAAATTATGTCATTGACATGATCAATGGAAAATGTGAACAAATTTTCCCACTATAACAATAAGGTTTGTAATCCCTTTTTAACTAAATTAAGTCCTTATATTTATGTTATGTTAGAGTGGGTGGATACTCTCTATAAATAATAAATTACTAATCCTATTTTTACTATATTTAATAACCTAAAAAGATGTTAGACCATTACACAAAAAATAACAAGCTTAGTCATTCTTCTTGAATACTTAGTTTGTCATGAAAGAGCTCTAAATTGAGTGGACAACCACCCACTCTAATTTTAAAAGATCAATTCTATGGATACTAGTAAAAATAATGTAACTATCTACTTTAATATTATATCTCAGTTTTGTATTCAAACTTACTCCAACTAAGTGCAAAAATTATGTCATTGGCATGTTTAATGGCAAATGCAAACAATAATTGCCTAGTTTAAGAATAAATTTGTTCATATTTTTAACACTAAAATAAATCTTGATATTCTTGTGAATATTAGAGTGCATTCCTCCCCTCTCTAAATTATAATCTACTAATCTTATTTTTACTATATCTAATAAATTGAAATGATTTTAAGCCATTACACAAACAAATAACAAGCTTAGTCATATTTTTTGTAAGCTCAGTCTAGTAAGATAAAGCTTTGAATAGATTAAGTGGCCACCCAATCCAAAACATAACTAGTGTAGGGATATTACTAGTTACTAAGAACCATACTACTCATCCTATTTGAATTATATTAACTAAAAACATTTACATGTTCAATTCTAATGTTGAATTACTTTATTGTTATATCTAGGTTTTTCAATAAAAATGAGTAGTTAAATGAAAAAATAAATTCATTGACATGTTTATTGGAATAATTAATTCAAAATTTCATAGTGAAATAATAAGGTTAGTTGTCCTTCATATACACAATTAAATCATGAGATTCATGTGATTCAGAGAGTGGGTATCCACCCACTTTAATGAGAAGCTACTAATTCTATTTACATTTTATAACTACTTGAAATGATGTTGAACCATTACTTAGAAAAATATTATGCTTAGTCATTATTTTTAAACTAATTCAAATGCATCCTTAAAAGGATCTAAATGGAGTGGCTAGTTTCCCATTCAAAAACATGATCATGGAAGGGATACTAGTATACACAATACTATTCATCCTATTTATATTATTATTATCTAAAATGATGTTGTACCATTACAGTCAAACAATATTGAGGATATTAGTCAGCAACTACCTCAAATAGTCTAGTGAAAATTTCTATTCTCATCATTAAATCCATATGACTTAAGACCTTGAAGGCTTCTATCTCATACCACTCCATTCGTTATACAACTAATAAATTATTTTAATGTTAAGGGTTTTGGCCCTCTTGAGTGCCTACCTATTATTAATAAGGTTTTTTTGGGGGATACTACATTTATTTTGGTGTGGTATATTTTGTATTATGATCTAAAACATTTTTTTATCTATTAAGGATATGTAAGTTATATTGGGATTGAAAATTATCATTATTAGTGAAAATGTACACTTAATTATTTTTACTTCATGTATGTCCTTCAACAAATTTCAAATGTTACAACATTATAGTAAGAGGAATTTCATTCCTTAGAGTCCCATACTTCCATGTAGCCTCATGCCATACATATTTATGAGTATTCCTTTAACAAAAGGATTCATTTTATATGCATGTTAATTTTTTGATGAATGGGGTACCTAAAGCACATGATTCAAAAAAAAATACATTAATTTAGATGAAACACTTTTTTTATAGAATGTTGTATAATGTAAAAATATTTGTTGAAGAACATAAATGGTATAAAATTCAATCAATTGTAAAAATTCTATTAATTTTGAGCTAAGAGGGATTTTATTTTTGTCTTCCATATTTCAAACTTTTTTGCATCATTAAATGGATGGGTACCAATAAAAAAGGATGTATGTATCTCATCCTAATCCATTCATTCTACACCTAAGATATTATTTTGCCAAGGATTTTGACACTCTTTCCATCTAAGGTTTTTTGTGGAGATTATTTACTTTTTTATAAGGTGTCATCCCTCACATGCAAATCACATGTAAACAACTTTCATGTGAAGATAAAACTGCATAGATGTAAATTTACATATTCATATTAATATTCATACCATCCTTCACTCGTTGTCATCTAATTTTTGTGTTATCATCTTAAAAATAAATGAGAATTTGACCACTACATTATCAATTAATAATGAGCCAATCATGAAAAAAATGAAAATATATATAATATGTCAATATAGAATGTCAAAATTTACATCTTCAACTTAATATTCATATTATCCTTCACTCTTCATCATCTATTCTTTCTTTTCCCATCACAAAATCAATAATAGTTTGACCATTACATTATAAATAAATAATGATCCAATCATGAACAAACATTTTCAAAAATCTACAATATGCGTATAAAGAATTATGAAATGTACATCTTCAACTTAATATTCATATTATCTAAGCTCACTCTTGGCATCCATTCTTTGCTTTCTCATCACAAAATAAATGAGAATTTTACCAATACATTAGTATTAAAAAGTGATCCAATGTGGTAGGTGGGCAATGCCCAAGGAATAATGGGAAACAAAAACATATTTATTTTATGGCAAGGAAGTAGTGGAGATAGAATTGTATTTCATTATGGAATGTGCAACCTATAATGACATATGTATAAATTACAAAGATAACTTGGGGTCTAAAAATTAAATGACTTCTTTGAAGAGGAAAGGTTAAATTAAAAATCAAATTTTTAATCAATATTCATAATATAAGAATTGCAATCAAGAAGGGATTAGGAATTTTTGAATATTAGTAGGAAAACCCTTGTGTGAAGAAGTTTTGTTAATACAGAACAAAATTTTTACATGTTTTGGTCCCATAGACTACTTTTTCTCATGGAATTATTAAAATATTTCATTTCATTTTAATCATAAACAAACATTTTTTTAAATATATAATTATATGTCCATAAAGAAAGTCAAAATTTACATCTTCAACTTAATATTCATATTATCTTTCACTCTTTAAACATCGTCCAATATTTTTTCCCATCATAAATATCATAATTTTACCACTACACTATTAATAAATAATGATCCAACCATCAATAAACATTTTGAAAAATATATAGTATGTCCATAAATAATGTCCCTATAATTTTTAATGCTAAAAGTTATAACTATTAGATTGATAATTCAAATCAATCACATTGATTGGTTTGATAATGAAACTATATTATATAATTTCACTTTAGTGATCCTTTACATGCATTTTCAGCGTTATCAAATCGAAATTTTACTTGAGGAATGCAAAGTTTTGAATATGTGTGCTAAATAAAACTTACAACTAAAACCCACACAATAGCTTACAACTTGAACCTAGAACTTCTAGTAAGTGTTTTGAAAACTCATTACTAGTTGAAAAACCCATAAAACTAAAGAATATAAATTCATTTGTACTAACAATAATTGTGGCTTCAATATATCTCTAAAATTAGACCTCCAAAGTGTGAGCCAACTCGACCACCACCTATTCATGTTTTACATCTAAGAGATGAAATAATTAACTCAGATTACAAAGATTTATTTATTATATAATTAATTTCTTATGTGATTAAAATTGATTTGGTAAATGATGACTTTGGTAAGTGATGAAGTCTTTGGAAAATTTTGACCACTTTGGCAAAATTAATCATGGCTTTAGAAAATGATCCCCATTAATTATGTTGCCTCCAATATTTTATATTGACTTTGGTATTCGATCAATTTTTTTTCCAAATTAGTGAGGTTAAAAATTATCAAAAATTCCATGTTTAAGTGAACTAACGAGTTGGAGATGAGGCAACCAAAATAATGAGTCATTTGGAGCTATGTTAAGTTAACAATTTTGTTAACTTAGCAAATTGTATTCCATAAATTCCCATTCTCATATTTACAAGGAAAATTTATATCAAATATGAAATGAATAAATCACTATAAATATTTTCAAATAGATAAACTATTGTATCTTCAAATTAAATTTGATGTGAAATAATTTAATTTTTTTGGACCAAGATATAGTGTGCACTAGATTAATCCAAACAACAATTATGATGCCAAGTAAGCCAAATTTATATTTATGCCTCCCATTACATGAGTAATGATAGAGTTTATAAAATGTTAAATTATGGAATATATATCCATATTATCACCTATAACATTTAACAATTTATTTAAACACAGTATAACTTTGTATCGGTGAATAAGGGAAATGTAAAATGCTAAGAATTGACTGAATTCCTAGAAACCTACCATCAACAAGTAGAGTGATATCAGGAAGTGATAGATTCATCAAAATATTCATTTTCTTATCGACAAATATATTTTGATCTATACCCCATGGTTTTTAACCAAAATTAATTTATCTAATCAATATTTGACAACAAGTTAATAACATTAACATATAAAATAGTGTCAACATACCTTACATTATTATAATAATTTGGCATTGATTTAAAAGTGATAATGGAAATGATTCACATGTAATTTAATATATTATGTATAATATGATTTTATGTTTTCAAATATAAAAATTGTGAAGTTACAATGAATGAATTCAATAAAAACATTAATATTTGATCCCTAAATTTAAAGATCAATAATGAAGTCAATTTATCATTGATTTTACTAAGGAAAATAAAGAGGATGATCACGAGTGAAGGAAGTATGATTTTCCAAGAAATATAAATATATTATAGAATTCTAGACCTATTTTTTATTAGTCAAGATCTATTTTTAATAGTCTATGGCCAAACTCCCATACAAATCTAGAACTAGAATAATTTGGTGCTCATTATAGTACTAATTTTTTATGTTAGTTTTGCAGTTAAAATAGTTATAATCCAAATCTCAACTATCACAAAATGCTATAAATTTATTCTAATGGATATTTTGTACAAAACTTAAGTCCTAATTATTCAATAGCTGATTATTATGCCCTATTTTACAAAATATCATATATTTTTTCCAAGGAAATGTTATGATATAGGGAATAATCCAATCCAACAATGTGCTAAATTCCACATAGTTACACACTTTAGTCAAACACTTTGACAATAATAAAAATAGAATTTATAAATTTAATATTAGAAAAAGGATGTGAGGACCTTAATAATGATCATACAATTAAATAATGACATCTATAATAGTGACAAACCTTCCACTTAATAATTCCACACTATTTTCTAAGGAATAATTGAACTAGTTAAAATGAAACTTAAGATATAATTTTATAAAATACATGTAGGTGTTCAAATATAATCATTGTGAAAGTATAATGAATTTAGAATAATTTTATCATGTCCTCACATGATTGTTATAATATAGAGTTTCCATTTTTAACTACATTGTTTTTTGGATGAGATAATTTATAGTCTCATCATCTCCCCTTGAATTAATACATTGCAGGACCTCAACGTGCACATCATTTATCTCTTTCAAAAATTTTGGATTATACAAGTACAGTGAAATTATAATCCACTATAAAAATTTCCCAACTATTAATTCTAGTATCAACATGCCCTTTTTTCATATAATTTGACCTTCCATCTTTCAAACTCTTATAATGGTTGTTCCCTATTGAAGTGACATGAATGAACATATAGTATAAAAAAATGAGGCATGCATCTCATAAAAATCTATTAATTAACAAATCATCTATTATTTTATAAAGTCTTTTAGCCTTATTAAGAGCCCACCTAATATTATTTGGGGAGATCACTTCCTTTTTCTTGAAGTACTTGAGTAGCCTTCCCATCTTTTGTTGTAATCTAAATAAGTTTAATTTAAAGTGATTGATTTATATTATAAAATCATCTAGGAACTCTATAAAACTTGAAATATGTTTCTCTTTCATCTTGAGCATGTAGGAATGACATTTATAAGATGCAAGAAATTGGTTTTTAGCTAGTTACTCATGCCTCATCATTAGGCCCACACTTTCCTCTTGAATTCCAAATGATTTTATCCTATCATCCCATTATTGTTGGTTTTTTAATAATTAAATTTAATCTATGGTTTGAGATTATCCATCAAATATATTTATCATGAAATTTGTAATGTGTCCAAAAAATAATTTATGTAAAAAAAACTCACATAGTGAATTCTGAAATTGAGTATAGCTACTCAAATATGCCCACATGAATTATTTTTCATCATAAAATTCATGTGGATGCCTACATGATATCCTAAATAAATACCATTTGAGTAACCATTTCCCTTATGAATATAACATATAGATGGAAAGGATTTATAAATGCAAGGAAATCTTCCCTAATTTGATTACTTACATATATTATGCCTTCCAACACTTCATTTTGTTATTTTACTTTTTCAAGCTTCTTTTAAATACCCTAATTTGGTCAATAAACCACAAGTACTATGTATTTTGTTGATATTTCACACAAGGGCCTTAGTGTTGGTTATAGTCCTTATCTGCATGTCATCTTGAGTCTTTTGATATTTCTTGTCTTATTTTCCCTATTTTTGACACCCCCAATAGTCACAAGTCACCTTTTCCTAGTCATAGGGGCCCTATTTTATCATCCCTAAATTTTGATATATTATGGAACTTAGAACATTAGAACCATTTTAGGATAGTAGCACCACATGGTTCTACTATCCACTTTTGTCTTCAGTGTTCGATGGGCCCTTTCACCTATGTTTGAGTCCTAACCCCTCTGTGACCCTTCTCTTATGTTTTTATATCTTTTTCATGAATTTTTAGCCAAAAAAAAAGGTATTATATTCCTAACAAATATCCTCCTATATAAAGAGCCTCGTAAGGCATTTTACATCTAGAACTTACTATTTTGGCACTTATTTACATATAATAAACTAATAGTACAAATCAAATACTATACATACTACTCAGCATTCACACCTAGACATTTGAATTCTTTATCAAATAAGGTCCTAGGTAAAATTTATTATAGAATAACATGAAATCTTATGGTTCACATTCCCTAAGGGAAAACTACATGTGATCTGAGACCCTTAGCATTGAGGTTAATGTAGGCAATAGTCAAGACAACATGGGTTTTGATCCACATGATTGTAACATCCCACAAACCAAATTTTCCTTTCATTTTACATTTTATTATTTCATTATTTCATGTGTGAAAGTATTCATTAGGGTTTTAGAAAATAATCAGCCAAAATAGTGACACAGATGAGCCCCTACATGATATAAAATCACCTATAGGAACCTTAAGAACTCCCATAGTTTCCTTTAAAGTTAAAAACATTCACTAAAATAAGTACATTAACATCATAATTGGACATTAGTGCCACATGGTTATATTTTCCTAAAGGGGGTGCTACTATCTAGAGTCAGATCTCAAAAAATAGTCAATAGATGAAAGATTCCTCTATGCCTACATAGCCATATCTAGTAATCAGATCTATAGAAATCTTTGTGTAAATCCAGATAAGTCCACTCTCCCCTTGTATTTACTATTTTTATAGAGTTAAATAAAATCAATAAATTCTAATTTTATTCTAGATTAACAACAAACATAGCCCTTTAATCTAGCTTAGGATTTACATAGTAAACCCCTAAAAAATTAAAACATTTGGTGAACCTTTCTTACTTCAAATATTGTTTCAAAACCCTAATTTTCCTTAGGGTTTACCTTATATATTTTTTTACATTAAATTACGGTTAATAAAATCTATTTTTTTGATTTGTTAAATTAACCTAGATAATTTAATTAATCATATACTAGGGTTTTATTTATTTAATTCAATTTAAATATTTTGAACACAACCATATAATCAAAACCCTAGATCCACATACTAATTCCCTATAAACACAAACATTAACAATTAGGGTTTCAATAATAATCCTATTTATTAATGCAAACTTTTCTCAACACATTCACACATTGCACGCATACTTATGTTCTATAATATTATACCTCTTATATGTTTATTATTACTTTTTTACACTATTTTATTTGGCAAGTTTACAATCACATATTAAAAATCTTCTACCCCTCATCCACTTCATGCAATATTGAATTTTTATCATGATTATAACAAGAAATGGACTAATTTTTAATACTATACATTAGAGCATGATAATGACTTCATTTATAATGATGATGATGATTATTTTTTTAATGATGGATATGAGCATTATTATGAGAATGATAATATAAATGAACATGAGGATACATTAGATACATAATATTCTCTTTCCTCTTACTAGACATGTACTCCTAGAAATAAAATTAATAATACAATACCAAAAGAACCTCTTGTTGGTAGTGTTTTATTACAATGTGATCCTAGCTAGTCAAACTACTTTTGGTACTTCATTTTTCAAAAAATATCAATATAAGTGCACTACACAAAAATCACTTTTGCATACTTCAATTAATGTAGATAATAATGTTGCATCTTATTTACCCTTCTCAATTACATTTCATAAAATAAATACAAAGTATTTTATACCTTTTAGTAATGCACAAACTAAGGCAGATGAAATCACTTTATTACCTTCATTCACATTTCAAGCTCAATGCAATGATTCTTTACAACAAATATATAGTGTATATGTTTCTAACCCTTCTCTTATATGTCATAATGTGTAAAAATAAAATATGGTTGTTATTCCTTCTTCACTTGATTCTAAAATAGAAAGTGATAATCATGCTTGCATTTTAAAAATGACTAGTGAAAAAATGCCTTACATTATACTTACACATGAAGATACATTACATAGTAGTAAAAAGTTATCTTCTCCTTCTCCTTCTCTTAATGAGGATGTGAAAGATACTTCTTCTAATCTTACCTCTTCAAATGAATTAAATTCTAATTTTGATGAACCTGGGATAATGATGTTTATTGTGATTATGATGAATATGACATAGAATCTACAACTTCTACTTATTCTCTTACCTCACACATATCTCTTGTTTAACCAAAAAATATATCACATATCAAAACACACACACACACACACACACACACACACACACACACACACACACACACACACACACACACACACACACACACACACACACACACACACATTCTTATGTGCATAATTTCCATTAAATAGAGAATAAAGAACCTTCTATTGAACCTAAAAATATAAAATATATATATGAATCCCCCTCAATCTCCCTTATTATAGTAGAACTTAATTCTTAAACAAGCCCAAATGATGGTGATATATTATTTCCTTCTAACCAGGTCCAAACTATCATGCCTACAAAGGTTATTGAGAGCACACTAATAATTTATAAATAAGACCACCAATCTAATATAACAATGGATAAAATAAAGAATAAAATTCAAGCATTAAATGAACCCCTTGATAATGATAGCATACTTTAAGAAATGTTGATTTATTTAATACATGTTTTTGGTACTTTAAAAAAATAAGTAAATCATCTCATTGTGTATAATGAGCATACAAATCTCAGGTTGATGTTAATGTTATCCAAAATAACCTCATTCCATGAAGAATATCAACTATGAGGTTGCCACATAACCTTTAGATACCAGTGTTACTTATCTTTGATGGACAAGGAGATCCATATTTATACCTTTAGGCTTATGAGAAATATATGGCTCATATTAAAAATAAGTTAATTATACTAAAATTGTTTCCAAAGTAACTAAAGAACAAGGCACTAGATTGGTTCCAACATACACTCCCTAGTGGATCTTTACATATATATGAGGAGCTAGAGATAGTCTTCCTTAGGAATTATATATAGAATAAGGGACCTCTAGTCACACATGAGAGGTTAGCTTCACTACACCAAGGTGAGACAAATCCTACACCAAAATAAATTATGTAGCTAAAATCTTGTTTACATCATTTAATTTATCAACTAATATATTTATAAGTGAAATACATAATTCTTAGAGGTTTAATCTTTCCTCTTAAAGACATATTTTATATTAGACATCTAAATCATTCAAACATATATGTAATCTAGTTATATCATTAGAGGCATAGTCATAATTAGTAATTACACTATTAGAGGTATATTTGGCTATAGATCCTTTTTAAGCTCAATCATCAAATTTGGTACAAGAGCCTACTCCACTTATAATTTAGAAACTAGTGGGACAGACACAACTAATAAAAATACTCAGTAAGGGCAAAGAACCATTATACATAACCTTATCTATGTTGAGTAGCATATATGATATATGCAAAGCTATTATATAATTTTAAGATAATACCGAACCTCATGACATCTTGATTACACTACTAGATAAGGGGATGATCACACTTCCTTAAACTAATCATCATCCACCACACCATTTGTACTAGGTACCAAATAAGCATTATTTCATTTTCACAATATGAATGGAAATTAAGATGATCATTTATATGCACTAAGATCTCATATTGACTAGTATGTCAATATAGGTATCATAGATATCACACAGGGGGTATTAGGCCCTCATTCACCATACTCTCCTAGATCACACTCCTCTATGATGGAGTTACCCTAGGATTTTCCTTTTAAGCAACCATTGGTTACTCATCATACAAGCCATATGACTTATAGGATGACCTACATCACAACCTCAAAAATAATGGTAACTAGTTCACAAAGTTCATAATGCACATCTAGTGTGTACATCAATTGAGATATTTGGGAATAATTATAGAACCAAAGACATAGTTTCCTTACAAACACTAATCAAAATCTTTATAAAAAATTATAGAGATAAAAATATACCTCTAGTATGTACACTGATAAAAATATTTAGGAGTAATTATCAACCCAAGGGTATAGATTTAATTCGATAATCAATAAAGATATATGGAAATAATTATAGTGACTGGAACCCAACTTCAATTTTCACACCAATTAGAATATTTTCAATAAATCAGATAACTTAGAGTGTAGTTTTAGAACATCAATTGAATAAAATTTTTGTATCAAGGTCTCCACATTCATACATCGGTAGTGCATCATAGGTAGCTCCAATTTCATAGTCTACATCTACAATAATAGAACATGATAAGTATGGTCATAGGTTCTCCATGTCATTTGGGTTTAGATAGGGAATCTCACCATCACATATTATACACAGACATATTATAAGATATAAACAACAAACCATATACCAATACAATACAAAAACTTAAATCTCCCTCATATATAATGTTGATGTATCTGTGCCAAGGATATAATATGAACAACATAGTAATATATCTCAATTTATAGTGTAGGTACTAGAAAACCTTATGGCTTAGTTTAGTTTTTCTATAATGATTATGTGGTTACCACCTTTTAGTCTGTAAGTAAACCCTACTATAGGGACAACATGAACTTAATAGTGACATAATCTATCTAAAATTTATTTGTGTTGTTATGATGTAAAATTACTTTATACTTTGCCAAATTATGCCCAAACTTCAAACAAATAGGTGGATATTTATAGTGAGCATTAATCTAAAGTGATTCATGTTAAAAAAATTTAAAAAAAGGAAGCAGGGTAGATCATAAAAGAAGGTTTTCTTTCCAAAAACAAGGACCAATAGATCTCTTTTAATTCTTTCTAATAATAGAGAAAATAAAACTAACATTCATGAGATTCTAGTACTAAACTATAAATACCATAAATGTAGTGTGGATTCCAAGGTAAATATAATGCATATATCTAAAAAGTATGCTTTTAGATAGCTACCTATAACAAAATGATTTCAACACATTCATTTGAAAAATAGAAGGAAAATAAATTATACATAACAAATTTTGTTAGCATAGTTAAAGAACAAACTAATAAGATGCAATAAAAACACTACTATCAAACTTAGCCATTAGAAAAATGAAATTAGCAAAGTTTGAGAAACAACAAAATATGAAAATGATGAAATAGTGAATAAATTATAATAATTCTTCTCTCTATTTCAATTAATTTCACAAAATTCTATTATGAAGTACAATTAAGGGGGGGTACCCTATATATAGGCCCTTTCATGCCTAAGATGGCTACAAAAGAACTGGATATATGACATTTGTCAGTGGATGAAGTCCTTCATGTTATAAAACTAAAGAATATTCCATATTCAAAATAAGGAAATATTTTACAATACATTAAGGGTAATTAGGATATGACATTCATCAAGAGAAAGCTTGACAAATGGTCATCTCACTCCTGAGGTGTTGGGTTGGGAACCTACCAGTGTGGCTGATGATGAATCTTGTAGTTTAGTAGAAGATGAAAGTGAACCAATGGCATCAGAAGTAAGATTACTTCTCAATGTGGCTAAAGAAGACAAAAATCCAAGAGGGGATGAGGAGGAAGAAACTCCTGTAGTGACCATTTGTGGATTATTGCTTTCTTTTTTATTATCTTTTATATTCCCACTCTATACCTCAGAACATCTATTGTAATCACTATTAATTAATTTCAAACTAATAATAGGTTCTTTCACTAAAATAATGATGAGACCTACCATTGCATCTTGTTTACTCAAGAGAGGTTCTATAGCCTCATTGATTTCCAAAACTTTTTCTATTCTCTAATTGGTAGATGTAGCCAAATCTACCATTTCCTACCCAAAGGTCACTCCTTTGGCCATGGTTTATTTCCTAAAATTCACAATCAAGTTTTACAACTGGGCACATAAAGCATCCTTACTAAAAATGGAAACATCCTTGTTAGCAATATGCATGATTTCAGCCTCTTTAAGTAGAGTTATGACTCTATCACCCCCTTGGGTGAGATACTAGACTAAGGATCTCATTTCATCAATCCACTAGTTTAAAGCTTTCATTATTCTAATTATATAAGATTTAGAAATGCTCAATTTCTCTAATGAGATCAAGTTTAGGTCCTCAATATTTTTCATCCTTATCAACTTCACCAAGTTGATTATCTTGCTATCATACATCCCATATTCATATTCTACCTTGAGAATCTTATGTATACTTCATTCCATTTTACTTTGTACTAATCCAAGGTGTTTAATGTATCAAGCATTACCTCCACATCCCATTTTACCTTGGTGATGGTCTCATTTGGTAATATGGGTTTGTGTTTTTATTCAAAATAAATTACTCTTTGATGCATTCCTTTTACTAATTTTTCAACTACATCACTATATGCCTTTAGAATCAAGAGGGGGTCCTCTTAATACTGTTACTATTGGCCAAGCCTAACTCTCTTCTTCTTGGTCAACTCAAATATGGTCTCTTCTAAATCATGCATGATGTTTGGTCTAGATGGGTGACCTTCCTCTTGGTTAATCTTTTCATCACCCCAAACTTCTTGTCAAACTCTAGTGAGACCTATGGAGGGTCCACTATGATGAAATCATGTTTCCCCATTGTAGCTAACTACATTTGTTTTATCTAAGATTTGTTTGAAATGTCTCCCTGAGGTTGGGTAGATGGATGTTATTGGTAAGTTGGTGTCAATCACTAGAAGGTAGATGTCTAGGAAGTAACTATGAAGGTGACTAGGATAAATATAGAACTAAGAGATGAAGAGGGAGGTGTCATTCCTGATGATAAAAAAGAAATAGTAATAGATGAATCACTAGTTGGGATCAAAGGAACCTAGGGGATGATAATAGTGGGCCTTTTATTTGGTAGTTTTGGACCTATCATAGGCATAAGCCTAGGAAGAATTGGAGGCAAATTGGCCATCACAATTTTTTTTGAAGTGGATGTCACTAGAAAAGTATTTATAGTGTGTAGGGTCATAGTAAATGACCTAATTATAAGTCTAGTGAAGGGCCTTTAGGTTAATAGGTTCTATATGGTTTGGAGTTTCAAGCTCATTGAATATGTCTAAGGGTTAGCTACTTAGAAATGAAAGAGGTAAATAAACACATTTGGTCATACTTGTTTATTCCTTGATAGGAAGAAGGGGAGGCAACTCTAGTGTTAAAGCTATTGGCATTAAAGTGGAGGTTGTTATCATTTACACTAAAGTTATTATCTCCACTTAGGTAACACTTTATGCCTAGGATGAGATGCTAGATGTTTTTCCTAAAATAGAATCCTAATCGATATACTTTTCAATTCCTTTATCCTTCGTTATCCAAATTAGTAAACAATGCCTATAATATTCTATGACTAAGTTGAAGGTTAGTTAGCCTTTCTTCCTCAGTACTAGTAGTATGGACTACATATGTAGATGTCCATGCTTGAGTATCTTCAAGTTCAAAAATATCATAAAAACCTACATCTTCCAACCTTCCCTTAACTTTTGGGATAATGGCATCCTTTAATCTCTACTTCACCTCTATGTCATTAGTTGCATTGATCTAGAACTTGTCTTCATCTTTAGGTTCATGATGGTAAGTGATACTTAGGGATGCCCTGTGTTTGATGCAGTGTTTGAATTTTATATGTTCAAGGTCTCACTCCCTATTGGTATCTCTTTCCAAGTCAAAGTTAGGAATTTACTTAGTATCAGTCATGATAGAGTTTTAATTCTCAATTTTAAACTAACCAATGTTGGATAACTGAGAATGAATCAATCCTCTCTTCTTATTCTTTCACAATCTATCCACCCCTATGATTAATTAAAAGGTAGTCTCTTGTTCAACCAACATGTCTAAAACTATGGTTGGAAACTTGAAGGGCGTTGTTTTAATCCCAACTATCCTTATAAGGGTGCAATCTAGATAGTACCATTATGCTCCAAAGTACTTAAGGTTATTCTAATTTCTTTTTATAACTTGGTCATGGGCCTCTCATGGATCTCCATGTACATAATTTTTTAAAAGTTATCATTTATGGACCTCATTTCCTATTTGTATTTTTAGACTCTTACCTTTGAAAAGGTGTGAGGCATAGTCCACTTCAATTTTAGATCTGAATTAGTGAATTGGGGGAACTTATAGGTAGTGTATATGGCATCCACTAGGTAGGACATCATATAAAAATGATGCCCTTGGTTGGCCATGACCTTTCTAATATGTGATTATAAGTTGCAAGATAATATTTACCCTAGTGGGTGAGTCTTGGCATCATATATTATCATTGATAGAAATATAACACATTTATCATAAACATGGCCTATGTCTTTGGTCCCATGTAACTAATTCATCATATCCATCCCCATTCTTACTCCTTTCCTAAAATGGATGATGCAGATTTGGCCGATTTTGGATTTGCATGTAAATATATATTTGTTCTTAGCCCATTCTCTCAAAACCTCCCTAATGTCATGTGTTTGAATCTATTAGGTGATAGTCTCTTAATTTTAAATAATGTATGGTTTGGGTAGATCATAATAAGCTTGAAAGGCTATCCCAGCTATGAAATTAATGTCATGAAAAAAATTTAAAGATTTTATCATGTTATTAACACAACTAGACAAAAGAAACATTTGGTAGAATAAGTATATGCAATGAAGTACCTTTGGATTAAATGCATCCTTGTGTAATCTCATAGATTTGAGTGATAAGATGTCCAACCTATCTTTTCATCATTGGATCCTTTCTCATCATCATTGTCTCTATCTTTAGTCCTTTTTACATGGTAGAATAAGTCATCATAATTCTTATCTTCAATGGACAATGCAACAAAGTTAAAAATGGTGTCTCAAAAGATGATGTTTGTCCCATAGGAGTAGAGGAATGAAACTTGTTCCTATTTACTAGTTTTGGATGTTCCATCTTCATCCATGGTTCCAAATTTTATGATTAATGAGCTAGTGGATTGCTTTAATGGAAAATTAATGCACAAAAGTTCTTAGGAACAATCACAAAATGCTTTAGATTTCTTTAGCAAATAAAAATTGAAATTGAATGTAATGCCTTGAGACATCAAGATTTAAACTCTAAATTTTGGAATTTGAATTGAAAGATAAAAGCCATAAATGGAAAGCATATTTAACTTTATTTAATTTAAAGCCCATGTGGATTTTCAATTTTTTTCTAAAGACTTAAAAAATCCACTTTAAGGAATCATCCAATAACTGCCTTCACTTCATCCACATGGCCCATCATCATAGGATTAAATTTTTCCATGAAGTGACTTGGATTTATAACCACCAAAATAAGCCCTCTAAAAATTTGATTTGAACCTATAACTAGTGATTTGAATATATATATATATATATATATATATATATATATATATATATATATATATATATATGTATGTATGTATGTATGTATGTATGTATGTATGTATATATATATGTATGTATGTATATATATACATACATATATATATATATATATATATATACGTATATATATACGTATATATATATATAGACATATATATATATATATATATATATATATACATATATATATATATATGTCTATATATATATATATGCACCATATATATATATGTATATATATTATATATATACATATATATATATTATATATATACATATATATATATATATATATGTATATATATACGTATATATATATGTATATATATATATATGTATATATATATATATGTATATATATATATATATATGTATGTATGTATATATATATGCACCATCTAGGTGTCATACTTGATATGTGCTGGATAATTGGCACCTTTTCATGTACTTTAGACTTCTATTTGGAATATCGATCTATCCAAGTGGATTACATTATATTCTTCCAAGTATCATCTTATGATTTGATCACTCTTCTTTTGATATTGCATGGTTTGACCCCTTTTATTTTTGGGATGATGTGGCATTAAGACATATACTAGTTTTCCGAGTGGAAAGCTCTCATTACCTCATTCTATCATGTGGCTTTGTTACATGAAACTTTCAATAGACCTGACTACTTTAGCATTTTACCAAGTGTCATCTTTTGACAAATATCACTCTTTACTATGCTTCATATTTTTATTTTATGACATTATTTTCATGATATATTGGTCCATGTGTCCTCAACATCATTGGTACCAATGCTATATGGCTTCTACATATTATCAAACTATCTAAGGTTTAATGACTAACTACCAAGTGTCATCTTGTCATGTAATTATAATATCAAGAGATTGAAATATTACACCTTAATTGTGAGGGATGTAGGGATGAGATCAAGTGCCAAATAGCACAATGTGATTATATCTCTCTATCATGGAAATTTAGAAAGTAATTATGTCTCGTAAGTCTATTATTGGGTGTCACATGGCATGTTCTAATTGAGTCATAATTCTTTTGTAGGATAAAACATAATGATTGAATGACAAGTGGCACATTTCCATTAGATCATGGGGTCGTGAATCTTGTAAATCCTCATTAAAATTGAAATGATGTGAATGAGTTCTAAGTGTCACATTGTGATAGGATTATGAGGTCATGAGGATTTTAGAAAATAATAGGATCCTTGGAAGGTCATGACTGGGCACCACATGGCATGGTGTAATTAGGTCACTGGGTCATGATTATTTTTCAAATGTTAAAGTGTACACAACAAAGTTATAAATTTATATGATCGAGTGGCTAATGCATGTGACACTACATGTATTAATTGAGTTGGAGTTGTAATCAAGATCCTACCAAATGAAAATATACCAAAGTTATAAAATCATTAGATAAAATAAAAGGGACAAGTCTAAAGTTTGGAATACAAAATTTGACTTGAACCTTTATCTAAGGTATGTCATAGTAAAGAATATGAATTTCAACATAGATAAATTAATACCACAATTCAAAAACCTTAATTAAGTAATCTTGATCAAGTCTTAGGGATCATGCCTTGGATATTCAATTGTAAACCCTTTTAAGAGCACTTTTAAACAAATTGGATCATTAGAAAACTTAATGAACTAAACATTAATGAAACATTTTAAAAGGTACCCATTAACATTTTTCATAGACCAACATGAATTTAAATGTTCAAATCATATGAATAATTTTTAATCATATGGATCCAATGGTAAGGTATATCTTAGGGTGAATGACCCAAAATTTCATAAGGTCCCCACTTTTAGGAAAATAGGATGTGTTGATCTCAACAAATGGTGACCTCTATGGGAAACATAGAAATAAGTTAAAATTTAGATATCATAGTTTAGAATGTAATCATTAAGTATTCATCCCTTGGTAGATGTAACAAATATTATAATTAGTTTTCTAGCACTAATAACTTTTCATTTAAAGGATTAAAGACTGAAAACTTGAAAATCTTTCATACTATGTGTGTGATTTGAATTTATTGACCATCATGCTTTTGGGTTTTAGAATCAATGACTTCAAGATTCATGATCTCAAGCATGTGTTTTGGGCAAGCACTTGTTAGATATATAATTATGATCATCTTTTAATGGATGTCTTGAGAATCTATCTAATGTCAACTAGATGTCCATAACCCTAACAGAGATATCTTTGACTCCACTCTAGGCCTTATTCCACTACCAGTCAGGCATCCATAGTATTAGTGGAGACTACTCAAATAACCTTAAAAATAATGTAACTTATAGTGTCAAGTTTGTTTCAACTTGATACACGTGATTTTTTTTGTTTTATTTTGCAAACTCTTGGAGGTTGGGAATTAGTTTGTTGGCTAGGTTTTAAGGGATTTTAGAATGTTTTCTCAAGAAAAATTCACTCTTAGTGACTAAATTATGCCCATGAAATCTTATGATTTAAGATTAAGTTCTAGTATATAGATAATTTCAAAATTTTAAGACATTCACTCAGTCAAACGTATGCTTTTTAGAACTAGGTTATAATGATAATAAAAGCATAGACTCTATGAAATGACAACTTCAAAATTAGATCCTTCCAATAATCTAAACCAAAACATAGTGTATTTTCTTACTTTGGAAAACTAAATATTAGGATGTAAATGAGTTTTAATCTTAGAATCTTCAAATTTTAGAACTTGGGAGAAATTCAAGAGAAACTCGATATCCTACCTCTTATTTTTATGATATAACACACAAAAACTACTCTAAGAAAAGAAAATAACTAAAATCAAACATATAATAGGAAAGAAAAATAGAAAGGAAACTAATCTACCCCTGCTTACTACTAAACTAAACCAACTCACAGTCCTTTGGTGAGGGAGTAAAGGGCAACCAATAAGTAGTGATTCAAGTACTATTTTTCACCAGCGAAGTTAAGTCATTTCCCTATAAGTCTTTCAATCTAAATGTGTTATCACCCAATATCTCTATAATTAGATATGGACCTCTCCAAAGGGGCATGAATTTGTCATGTTATCCTTTTTTCTCATTGTCTTTGTCCCACAATAAGACCATATCCAAAATTCAAAACATTTTAATTTTACCTCTTTTGTCAAACCACCTTTTAACCACATCCTAGTATTTGCTTAAACTTTTGAGGGCTTCATCTCTGGTATCTTCCATTTGGATAATATTTAATATCCTTGATTGAGTTCTTTTGTCATCATCCATGAACTCATAAGTGGGAAACTTCAATTTGATAATAAATCTTGGTTGTTGACCATATACTAGTATAAATAGAGATGACTTCAAATCTTACTTATATTGGGTTCAAACAACCCAAAGAGAATGTTTTAGCAATGATGGCCACTCCCTTGGATTTTTATCTATTGACTTATTTATTACATTTATTAGGTTGTTTTTTTAAATTATACAACACTATTCCTTGTAGATAATGATTTCAAGAAAATTTAACAATAACATTATTGTCATAATCCCACTCTACAAATTCTATGTAATGGAAATGTGAATGATATCACTACCAGAGACAAAAGAGTCCCAAATATAGTTGTGATGCTCTCCTCTAATAGTTTTATGACATCAATTTCCCTACATTTTTTGGTGTCAATTACTTCAGTCCACCTAGTGAAATAGTCAATGGATGTCAAAACAAATTTATGGCTCATCAAGGTGTTAGGATTGATGACTCCAACTAAGTCCACTCCCCATTGTGAAAGTGGATTGGTTTTGATCACTGATTATAAGGGCATGGCTACTCTTACTTCTATGTTGTCAAACACTTGAAATTGATGACACAATAAAATGTGAGCATGTGCATCCTTAAATATTGTAGGCCATAAATAGCCTAATCTAAGTATTTTATGGGTATTGGTTCTAAATAAAGGATGTCCACTTCCTAATTTTTCATGGTAATTACTGAGTATGATTGCAGGTTCCTTTGTAGAGATGCATCTTAAGTATACTCCATAGTTTTTTATAGAACACTCCTATTTTGATAATGAAGTGTGAATATTTGAGCTAGAGTGTTTTCCTCTTATTTATTTTTAATTTTAGGGGGAAAGTGTCATTCAATAGGTATTAGACAATGTCTTTTTACCATTCCTCACTTGAGACTTGGTCCACTTCTACCTGTAAAACATCAATCTGAGGATTAGTCTTGGTAATCAACTAAATTAAACCTTGTCCACTTACCATATTATCTGACTTGATTTATATATCATATTTTTAGAGCTTAGTCATCCATTTCCTCTATATTTCCCTTAACTCATTCTATTCATTCATAATCTTAATGATATGGTTAGGAATAATGGCATGAATTTTGTTTCAGAGGATGTAATGTCTAATCTTCTTTACAACCTTTACCAAGGTGTATACCTTCTTGTCCAAGAGTGGGTATCTCAATTCATCATCCTTTAAGTTCATAGTCATGAAGGTGATGGGATTTTATTTTTCATCTACTCTCTACATTAAGATAGAAACAATCATGTGGTTAGAAGTAAAAGAATAAAGAGATAAATCTTTACCAAAATCTAGGTTAATTAGCATAGGTGCCTCTACTATGGATTCCTTGATGTCTTGGAAATATTTCCTAGCCTCAAACATCAAATCAATCTTCACATCCTTTTTTAACATGGAATTCAAGTTTCTAACAATGTTGGCAAAACTCAAAATGAATTTACACACAAATTTTAATCTTTCCAAAAATGATTTTAATTCTTTTTTCTATTAAGAAAATCAACCTTAAAAATAACATTAATTTTATCAGGGTCAATATCCATGTCATCATTAATGATTATTTATCCTTAGATGTTACCTTTAGTTATGAAAAATATACTATTCTTAGGGTTTAGAGAGATACCAAAGGTCCTACATTTCTCTAGAACTTGATGCAGGTGCATCATGTGATATTTCATATTTTTAGAGAAAATGGTTAAGTCCTCCATATAGATAATAATTCAAATACCAATTATCCTTAGAATCCATGGCCCATGGTAGGTTAGAAGTTAACCCCAACATTTATGAGTTTGAAATGGATCCTTTTGTATGTAAATGCTCCCAACTTGGTCATGAAGGTAATCTTCATCTTTTCTTCTCTATTGAATAACACCTAGTTTTAACCAAAGAAGCCATCTTAAAAAGACATCATTTGAGATCCACCAATCATTTGAATTTCCTCATCTAAAGAGGGAAATGGGTAATTATCCTTTTTTAGGATCTATTGAGATTATATAAGTATATGTAGAGTCTAATTTCACCATTTTTATTCTTAACTAGGACTAGGTTGGCCACCCATGTGGAGTCTATGATTGGGAAGACTATCCTTCCATCTAGTAACTTATTTACTTCATTATAGATGAGAGGCTATTGAATAGATTTCATGATTCTTTAATTTTGCCTAAATGGTTTATATGCTTCCTTCAAAGGAATTATGTTAGTGATGACCTAGGTGTCAAAGACTTTGAGATCTTCATAAGACCACACAAGGATATCCTTGAATTTGAACAATATTTTAGTGGCTTCAGTTAACTCTTCTTTGGTATAGACTAGTTTGATGTTTATATTATATGGGTTTGTTAATGAACCCATATTAGCTTACTTTTAATATTGTCACTTACTTTGGTCACCTTGGCATCACTTGATGACTTTCCTTGATTGAATATCCTTTTTAGAGAGATCTTGCCCTTAGGAATTATATTATCCTTTAGTTGGATTACATCATCATCATCAGCTTTAACTTCTCTTACAAACTCTTCTTCATGTTCATCAATTATGTGTGATTCAAATAATCATGAAGTAGATGATTTTATTATCATCATAAAACACCTATAAGTGATTGGAATTATCTAGAATAGAAGGGCACAATATCATTTCAATTGTAAAATTCTATTGAGGGCCCTGGGTGTGAGTAGATTTGTTGTTTCCAAATCCAACACATCCACCAACCAATTTTGATCCCTAGGTAAGATTCAATGTTAAACACTTTGAAACACTCAATCAAATCCCATGATCTAAATTTATATTTCTTAAAATAAGATAGCTTGGATTGATACTGACTACATACCTACTTGATGACTAGTTTCAAATCACCATGGACTAATAATTTCCTTACCTTATGATTGATGGTGAATTGACATCCTACGATTAGGGCCTCATACTCTAAAATATTATTAGATCATAGAAATTGAATTCTATAAGATTTTAAATATTTTTTACCAACTGTGTTTATCAATACAATAGTTATTCTTGAGCCTTGCTTAGCTCTCACACCATCAAAGTAAATCATCCATAATCTTTCATCTGTGATCATCATGATACTTTTATTCAAAATAGTAGTATCAAGAGCATATATGCCTAAGTTTATGGACTATAAATTCACCTTCTTATGCTTGGCATTGTATTTTTTTATCATGAACTTCATTCATGGCTCTCATTTGACTAGTATTTGATTAGGCACATGCCTCCAAATTAGCCACATATGTTAGCAGTCCATGGACATATATCTATTCAAGGATTGTGTATATTTTCTACTCAATAACATCTCATACACTTTTAGTATTTATATGAATTTATTGTAGATGAATTTATGGATGTGGGGTTTATGAGATAACTTCATATTAATTTTTAATAGTTGTCCTATCACCTTGAATTTTGACTTGTTCAATTGGATGAAAACTTTGTCAGAATTGATTGGAGTTAGTCCTATCTTTTCACAAATACTTGTAGGCATTATGTTAGTAAATGCCCCAAGATCAAGTAAATAATTATGCACATACTTCCCAAATATTATAATAGATAATATAAATAGAGGAACCTCAGCCTTACTTTTATAAATTACCATATTTACATTCAAAGATTTATCTTTACCTTTATCTGATTTCTTGGTTAATGATTTCATCAGTAAATCACATTTCTTAGTGATTTGAAAAAGCTGATGCAAAGTGATATTGGATTTAATCTTCTTCATATCTTCCATAATTTTTTATCTACCTTTGGATCTAGTTATATCCAAATCTATAGTTGGGTGAGTGTCCTTTCCCTTTGGGGGAGGAGGATCATTATTAGTCCTATGATCTAGGGGTGTGTCAAATTTTTTGGGTCATATGGAAGTTGTCATAGGTTCCTTTTTGGTTCTATTTTTCAAGGAATAATTTATATTTTGGTATTTCTAGAAAGTGTGGATCTCATCCATGTTAATTTCAAGCTCATTCACTTCTTGGTCAGGAAACTCATATGTTTCAACCATAATGGCAATTTTGGTGATGTTAGACCTACTATCAGGTGCTCTTATATTTTAGAAATTTCCAATATTGCCTTGATTGTCTAGGACAACATAATAACTTTCCAACTCACCTAGAAACATTTCAAAGGAATTAAAAAAATCTATGTAATCAGGTTCTTTGTGTCAGGTCATGTTATGGACCCTACACCAATTGGGCAAGGCTAATGCATAGATATTTATGTCTAAAATAGTATTATCCATGGGTTAATTATTATTATTATTATTATTATTATTATTATTATTATTATTATTATTATTATTATTATTATTATTATTATTATTATATTTTTTTAGATGTCTATTGTACTTTTGAAATGTGTAATTTATATTAAAACCTTCCCCTATGTTTCCTATTTACCTTTGCAAATTTAAAAAGTTACTACCTAATTTTTAGACCATTCTCTGAATTGCTTATAGGTCTCCCTTTGAGTTAGGCTTAGTGTTTTGGATTGGAATCTAAAAAATTATTTGGTAGTACAGTTTTTAACATGGACCAGAGTTTGACTAATGTTTTGGGGCTGAGCCTTAGCATTAGAATGATTGGATAATCTTAGTTGTTGAATAGGAAATGTATGGCTTAATAGTAATTGATTAAGGCTAGGTATTTTATTTAGTCTAAGCAATTTATAATTTTCATTTGGAACTATATTCAGAGTAGACAAAGTTGGGTTGATGTTTGGAATATTGAAGGTAGGATGCCCCTGTGGGTGTATTTTCTCATCTATGTCTATAGCCTCTACATATGCAGGTGGAAACATATTGAGATTCATATCTCTATGCTCATAGGGTTTAGGTAATTTTTATAAATTTATAGTGCTAGGTCATCTGTAAGCTGATAGGGAGCTGTGGTAAGACTACATATTCTATAATTTGGCATTAAATGTTCTTATGGGTTCACCTAGTTCTCACTTCAAGATAGTGAACTATTGGTAAATGATCATAGGGTTAATGACTATTCCAAATTATATAATGAAGGTATCATTAAATTCATTCCACTATATGATGGAATCCTCTTGTAAATTTAAAAACCAATCATAGGATACTTCCCTGATGGTAAATGGGAAGAGATTATAGGTTGTCTTTGTGGATGAAATTCAAAAGCCTAAGAGCTTCCTTGAATGAATTAATATTCTCTTTGGTAGCTATACCCCTAGATGTATTGAATTATGGGAGGTAATTTTATGGGTTCTTAGGAAAATCATGCATAGGGATAGGCACATTTATGGAAGATCCTCCTAACCATGCCATGATTGGCTGGATGTAAAATAAAGGATGTGGATATTGGCTCACTAAAGAGGTAGGGTGGGATTTGGACTTCCTATGTCTCCCTTTATTGGCTCCATCTTTGTGATGGGTTTCTAAATATCAAAGGGGAACTCTATTTTTAGAGTGGGATTTGGTTCAGATTCTAGGTAACTCTAGGATGTTATGCAAATGATATATGCCTTTAATTCATAATATTGTAAAGGTTTAAGAAATATTAATAAATAAGGTAAATATTTGACAAATTAGCAAAAAGGAACCTCATATAAAGTTCCAAAATCAAGCATAGTGGTCTTATTTTAGCTTTGTTAATCTGGATCCTTCAAATCTTTGAAGCTTTCATAATTTTTTCTCAAAAACTTGGTTTAACCTTCAAAGATCAATGTTGGATAAGATATTTCAAGTAGCCTTTGGTGTTTTAAGCTTATTAAAGTGCCTGATAGTGAAATTTTGCAAATAATATTTTAAGGCTATATGAATGCACTCAATTTATACCTATAAAACCTTGGCTTAATGATCTTTCATAAATAGACAATGATATTTACACTTATTTTCTACAAATCTAAAGGTATTAGTTTAAATCATGTAGAACTTTGTAAATATAGATGAAACAGAGCTTGATCTATTCAAATAATTTGTTATTATGACTATCCTTAATGCCCATAGATAAAATTTAAATACATCAGAGGGGCAATGCAAAAATATAGTCAGACTTGAGCTAGTATTTCAAGGATATTTCAAAATAAACACCTTTTCATAGGGATCTTTCAAAGGTTGCAAAGATCTTATAGAATATGAAAATAAGTCATATTGTTTATTATAATATTTTTGTATTTAAATAAATTATGCTATATTTCAAATGAATACACTACAATTTTACTCAAAACAAATAAATGACCCTCTTTCTAATGTCAATTTTTCTCCTATTGATGTATATGTGTCAAGGATATATTAAAAATAGTAGAATAACAATTCTTAGTTTATAGTGTAGGTACTGGAAGACCTTAGGGATTAATTTAGTTTTTTCTAGAATGATTATGTGGTTACCACATTTTAGTCTACAAGTAGACCCTACTATAGGGATAGTTGGAACTTAGTAGTGACATAGTCTATCTAAAATTTCTTTTTGTTGTTATGATGTAAAATTACTTTATACATTGATAATTTATGCCTAAAATTCAAAAAAATATGTGTATATTTACAATGAAAATTAATATAAAGTGATTCATGTTAAAAACAAGGTTAAAAAAAGAATCATGGTAGAGTAGAAAAGAAGGTTTTCTTTACAACAACAAAGACCAAAATATCTCCTTTAATTCTTTTTTATTATAGTGTAAATAAAAATAACGTTCATGAGATTCTAGAACTAAAATTAAAATACCATAAATGTAGTCGGTATTATAGAGTAAATATAATGCATATATCTAAAATTTATGCTTTTAGATAGCTACCTACAATAAATTACTTTCAGCACATTCATTCACAGAATAGAAGGAAAATAGATCATACATAACAAATTTTGCTAGCATAACTAAAATCACAAACTAATAAGATACACTTAAAAAACTACTATCAGACTTAACCATTAGAAAAATGAAATCATTTGTCATTAGGAAAGTTTGAGAAACAAGAAAATATGAAAATGATGAAATAATGAACAAATTATAAGAATTCCTCTCTCTATTTGCATTAATGCCACAAAATTTTATTCTAAAGTATAATTAAGGGGGGAAACCCATATATATAGGCCCTTTCATTCCTAAGATAGCTACAAGAGAACTATATATATAACATCTGTTAGTGGATAAAGTCCCTCATGTCTTAAAACTAAAGAGTATGTTATATTCAAAATGAGCAAATCTTTTATAATGAATTAAGGAGAACTAGGATTTGGCATTCATCAAGATAAATCCTGAAAAATGGCTATCTCACTCTGAAGGTGCTAGGATTATAACCCACTAGTATGGTCAATGATGAAGCTCCCAATTTAGTAGAAGATGGAGTACTTCCCAATGTGGTCAAAGAAGAATGAATTTTAAGAAGGGCCAATGAGGAATAAGTTCCTATAGTGACCATCTATGGCTTGTTATTTTCTTGTTTCTCAGATTTCATCTACCCTCTCCATACCTTGAAGCATCTCTTATAATCACTATCAATTAATTTTAAATCAATAATAAGTTATTTCAAAACTTTGATGGTGAGACCTCTTATTACATCATGTTTTCTCAAGAGAGGTTATATATCCTCATTTATTGCCACAAATTTTTATATTCTATAATTGGTATATGCAACCAAATCTACCATCTCCTACCTAAATCTCACTCCTTTGGCCATGGCCTATTTCCTAAAATTGACAATAAAGTTTTGAAACTAGGCTTGAAAATCATCCTTGCTAACAATGGAACCATCCTTGTTTGCAAGGTGCATGATTTCAGCCTCTTTAAATAGAGTGATGACTATGTCACCCTATTGGGTGAGGAAATGGCCTAATAGTCTCATTTCATAAATCCACTATTTTAAAGCTTCCCTTTTTCTAATTATATAAGATTGAGTAATTCTCAAGTCCTCTAATTGGATCAAGTTTAGGTAATTAAAATTTTTCGTCCTTATCAACTTCACTAAGTTTATTATCTTCCTTTCATACATCCCATATACACCTTATACCTCTAAAATCCTATTGTATACTTCATCCCCTCTTACTTTGTACTGAGCCAAGGTGTTTAATGTATCAAACAATCCTCCACAATCTATTCTACCTTTATGATGGTCTCCTCTATTAATGTGGCTTTTTATTGTTATTTTAAATCAATTATTTTTTATTACATTCATTTTACTAATTTTATAGCTACATCACCATATGATTTAGAGCTAAGAGGGGCTCTTCTTCATAATATCACTATTAGCTAGTCCTAGCTCTTTTATTCTTGGTTAACTCAAACAAGGTCCCTTCTAACTCATACATGATTGTTTGGTCTGGATGGGTGACCTTCCTCTTGGTTAATATTATCATCACCCCAAAATTTTTGACAAACTCCACTGAGACCTATGGAGGGTATCCTATGACCAAATCCTTATTCTCTATTATAACCAACTACATTTATTTTATCCAATATTTGTCTAAAATGTCTCCCTAAGGCTAGGTAGATGGAGGCAATTATTGATTTGGTGTCAATCCCTAAAAGGTAGATTTTTAGGAAGTAACTATGGAGGTTATTATGATACATGTAAAACTAGGGGATGAAGAGGGAAGTATCATTCTTGAGGACAAAAAAGAACTAGTACTAGATGAAGCACTAGTTGGGATCAAATTAACTTAGGGGATGACAATACTGGGCCTTTTTTTTGGCACTTGGGGACTTAGCCTAGGCATAATCCTAGGTATAATTGGAGGTAAATTGGCCATCATAAAACTTTTTAAGTGGCTATCACCACAAAAATATTTATAGTGGGTAGGGGCATAGTCAAGCCCCTAATTATAGGTCTAGTGAGGGGTATATGGGGTAAGAGGTTAATATGGTCTCGACCTATAGGATCATATAATATTCCCAAGGGATGGTTACTTAGAAATAAAGGATTAAAATAAACACATTTTTTCATACTTGGTTCCTCCTTGATAAGAAGCAAGAGAGGCAACTCTGGTACTGATGATGCTAAAATTGTAGTAGAGGGTATTATCATTTCCATCAAAGTTCTTGTAGTATTCCCCATAAAATCATTCCTTGTCCTCACCTATATCTCTAAAAATACATTTAGGTGAGCTAACCCATCCCATAGATGTGTTATTGGCCTACTCACAAATATGTGCTTGTATACCTATAAATGTAATAATGTTGATGTATCGATACCCCTACCACTCATTTCCTATATAAAGTGGTGTAGGTCCCTATATAAATGAGCTGCATGTTATAACTCTAAGAATACACGATTTCATGATGCTCAATGTCATACACTATATATTACATCATGTATGAGATAGAGACACCACTTACATCCATGAAAATAAATGACAACACAACAAGAAATTTTTGCAATCACAAAATATCAACAATCACAATCATGGTCAGCAATATGTCACTCTAACTCCCTGAGCAATGATTCACCACCACCATGAAAAAGAAGTACCTAGATGCCTATTGTATACCTCAAATACAAGTAGCCTCCTATAATACAATTAGTTTCCAAGATATTAGAAACTACAAGATTTAATATACATCCTCCAATGTCATGGTCATCTCACCTGTAGGTATCCAAAATATACACATGTCTACATTCCACCTCTCACATAGTGAAGTGATCATATGCTTATCCCAGGGCATATGCTCTAAGAAATAAACATATCATAGCCCTACTTTCTCAAGCACCTCTATATCCACATCAGACATGGGTAAACTCATATAGTCTCCGTCATTTTACTTGTACACAACTCCCTAATATAGGAATCAATATACAAAATTACAACCAAATCTAACATCAATTAAACAAAAATATAACTAGAAAATAAGAATATGAATAAGAAATTATTAAATAATACTGAGCACCACATCTAGGGCCTATTATACACTAGTGATTCCTAAAGGATAGTGGCACTAGATAGTAGTTTTATAATTTAGATAGTATCACCAGGATCTGGACACTAATGCCCAAAATGAGACAATAGCACAAAAATTATCTAAACTAGCCCAAAACTAGTATTTTTTTATCAAAATAAAAATAAAAAATAAAAAAAATGATAAAAAAATAGGAAAATTTAGGGCCCCTTACCAGGTGAAGTTCCTCCCTAGCCTGAATACATGCCTTGACCTCTTTGTAGTGCGATAAACTAACATTTCATCTCCTTGGCACGTTTTTATCTCTCAAAATTAGAATTATTTACACTCAAATGATTCAAATGAATTTCTAATGATTCAAAATGACCTATTTAGGTCATAAATTACCCAATTCCACCCTATTAAGGTTACCCCTACATGCTAATTTTGCTGATTAATACAAATCTCTTGTTATTTCCATATCTAAAGAACCATAGCTTTGATTGATGCACCATTTATTACACATAGGAATTGATATCGAGACACTCTATCTTGTATTGGTGAAACCAATCCTCTCATAATATTCAAACCTAAAAAAATTAAAAAAATTCACATTATATTAACCATACAATGGACCAAGAACCTATCCAACTATGAACTAAATTATCAAAATCTAACACAATCAATACATTGTTAAAACCTAATACAACCTTACATTTACCAAGTAACACTAGCAAAATAAATCATACCACTTTTGTTTACATATCCTCATCACAGTATTAGGTCTCTCACCAAAATGATGAAAATATGCATAGATTACTTAGGGCATACAGACTTACATTTAGATTTTTAGACATAGGTTTACACAGGAATCTAGAGTCAAATTTTTAGATATATATAAACATACATATCTACATAGTTTTGCATAAGCATTCAAATGCACATCTTATTTATACACATATACATACAAGTCTACACAAGTTTTCATAACTTATTTAGATACATATACATATAGGTCTACACATTTTTACATAGCTTTTATATATATATATGAGTCTACATAGGTTTACACAGGCATTCAAATGCATAGTTTATTCATATATATAGGCATATAGATCTACACATTTTTATAAAAAAAATTAGATGCATATCTTATTTAGATACATAAACATATGGGTCTACACAAGTTTACACATCTTATTCAAATATATGGATGCACATGTTTACAAAATTTTACACAAGCATGTAGATGCACAAATTTTTATATGTTTAGACACACATGCCTACATAGGTTTTCATAGTTTATTCAAATATATAAGAACATGGATCTACATAAGTTTACATAGGCATTCAAAGTCATATATTTTCAGATATATAGAAATGCATGTCTACATAGGTTTACATAGGTATTTAGATGTATGCTCTATACAAAATATAACTTTGACATAGGTATACTAGTTTATTTATATATTAATATACATATCTACATCAATTAGATATCATGATTAGGGGGCATGATGTAGAGTGCATGTTAATCATCCCCATTTTCATATTACACTAGTATCATCACTAGGTTTTCACCATTTTTGGTCATATGGCTATCTAAAATAGTTGATCGATAGCATTACACCAAACCTAGTTTACACACTTAGATTCAGAGTGGGGTGGGGGGGGGGGAATAAGCCTTGTTTTTCCACATGTTTAGTTTACATACTTAGATTTATAGTTTGGGAAAGAGAGGTTTATTTCTTCACACTTTATTTTACATACCTAGACTCAGAGTGGGGGAAAACAAGCCTTTTTTGTCCACACATTCAGTTTACATACTCAAATTTAGAGTGGGGGAAAGCGAGTATTATTTATCCATGCATTTAGTTTACACACTAAGTTTTAGTATAGGGGGTATTTACATCATATGCTTCCTTTCAAATATTAAACTCTAGTTCTCATCCACTTCTCTATCAATAAGTGGGCCAAATATAAATTAAATTCACATAGGTAAGTATAGGTACACAATTCTATTTTATTTTACTTTAGTAGTTCCATTTCATTACATTACTAGAATAAAAGGGGGCAAATGTAAACACCATAATTTGGTCAAGTAAAAATAATTACTATGTATTTTGTTATTCTTTCAGACAAGGGTCTTAATGATGGTTATAGTCCTTGTTTGCATGGTCATATTGAGTCTTATTTTCCCTATTTTTGACACCCCCAACAATCACAAGTCACCTTTTCCTAGTCCCAGGGACACCTAGCCTATCATCCCTAAAGTTTTATTTATTTTGAGCCTTAGGAAATTAGTTCCACTTTTAGGATAGTGGTACCACATGGATCTAATATCCACTTTTGGATTTAGTGTTTTATGGGACCTTTCATTTGTGTTTGAGTCTTGACCCCTCTTTGACCCTTCTCTTATGTTCTTTTATATCTTTTTCATGACTTGTTGGCTAACAAACAAGGTATTATATTCAAAATAAATATCCTCCTATATAAAGAGCCTCAAAAGGAATTTTAAATATAAAATTACTATTTTAGCACTAATTTACATAAAATCAACCAATAATACAACTCAAATACTCTACATACTACTCAACATTCATACCTAGACATTTGCATGCTTGATCAAAGAAGGGATTAGGAGAAATTCATTCTAGGATACCATAAAAATTTATGGTGCACATTACCTAAGGGAGAACTACATGAAATATAAGACCCCTAGAATTAGGGTTAATATAGGCAATGGTTAGGATAATAGGGGTTCTACTCCACATGATTTTAACATCCTATAACCCATCTTTTCCTTTACTTTTACATTTTATTAGTTAATTGTTTAAATTTTATTAGTTCGTTATTTCACGTTTGCAAGTAATCATGTTTTAAGGCATCTTTATCTCTATTTTTGAATTTTTAAATAAAATTTATCTTTAGATAATGTTATTACCTAAAGGATTTTTCCCTCTTCTTCAGTGAGACTGATGGCTTACCCTTCCTCTTTTATCTACATGGGTGTTTTTCCTTTATCAACTAGGTTGTTCTATTATGGTTGAGGGACTTTAGGTGGTTCATGCACCTCATTAAAATCTTCATGGGAAGTTATGGGTGTTTTATCCATCGATTTATCACTATTTTGATACATGGTTTGAATAATCTCAACTACCATTTGTTATTTCTCAATTTTATTTATCTGGATGAGAGGGATTTATGCCTTTTTTTATGATAATTTTCCATTTTTAGTTCTTCAGAGTTAGAAGGTGAAGGTTTTGACGAACATTCATTCTTCATGTGATTATTTATTAAAAAATTATACTATTTTTCTTCCCCATTAGTCTTATCACAACAAAATTCTTACAAATCAGTTGAACTAGTCCATGATGCTTACGAGGCCTTAATCCTTGTCTAATTTTATTAGCCATAGTTTATAGGTAGGAATGCATGAAATTGGGTATTATAACCTTGTATTCAATAGGTTTCACTCTATATCTAATGTGGTTCAACATTTTAATTTCATAGCCTAAAATAGATGCATGTTATCCATTACATGTAAAATATTTCATCACCCATAAAATTATTGATTATTTGTTTAAACCTAAAATTTAAATATGGGAGAATCTAAGTTTAAATGGGTAGAGATAAGTTAGGGCACAAGGATAGTATATTATCTCTAAATAATGCCAATTGATTACAAAACTCAGATAGAACATATATTTAATTTAATATGTTGAGATGCTAAATATAAAAAGTACATCTATGCTAGATATTTCAATAATAATGAAAATAAGATACTTAGCTAGTTCTGATGTTGATATAAATATAGATCTAGAACATGTAGAAAGAAGACCAGATATGGATTTTGAAATAATCACCTAATTCCATAAATTTCACCTCTATAATGGTAGACACTTGTATCAACCTATGATGGTTACATTAATTCTAATGTCTACTATAGAAATAGGTGACCAATATAAAATACCTATTGAAACTAGATGTGACCACTTGGATGATTCTATGTTCTATGTCACCTTCACTCATCTCTCCTTGTCAAATATAAAAACCCTAGTTCTTCATCTTCATATTGGTTTTGGTAAAAAATGTGTTAGTTGGCACATAGTGTCATGATACCCCAAAGATACCTCTATCAATAAGCATTACCTATTTATCTAATACTTTTAAGAGGGCCTTAGGCTTATATAGTTATCCCCTATGTTTTGTCTTTTGTGTGGATCATGCAATATGTGATAAGAAAGTACAATACTGACCTAACTTGTAATTTAGAAAAAATATCTCTAGGGATGCTCTTTAAGTACTTCAAACACATAGATGTGTTTTCCCTATGACTGATATAGAAATAAGATAAAATATGGAATATTTGCTGACTTGAGTGTTTGATATAATGCTTTTGGTAAGTTACCTTGTGATTTTATAGGTATATACTAGGTATGGAATGAATGAGGGTTGATATTATATTTATACCAATCCCTTTGGATAATATCTCACATTAAAACACTTAGGCCAACCATAGGTATAAATTTCATTTGTAAATTATATGACTTTAGTAAACTAGACACTTGTTTTTGAATAAGACACATTGACATATGCATTTTACATGGATGCAATTGTTTATGCTGTTAGAAAATAAGTGCAGGTCCAAAACTTGTATATATGGAAGATAAGTAGGTTTATAAAATTATATGCATGATAGAATTCTTGGGTTATCACAATAACTTTTTTTCGATTAATAGATAAATAATAAGGCATAGAGAGATAGTATATACAATCCTTTTGGCATTGGGAAAGGTATAGAAGCTAAAGGTACATCCATAATATGTATTTTCCAAGTATATGTTAGCCAAATTTTGGATATCATTAGATAGGTTCACAAAAAACTTTGTCTATCAAACTTTAATATTATTAATAGCTTCATAGGTAGCCTTTTGCAATGCATGTTAGCATAGTTTAAGGTAAATTTAACAGGTTTAAGGTAATGTCTCATATTAGTTTATTCTTGTATAGTTATGTCATGTCTTGGTTAGGTTTTTTTAAAATGTATTAAAGGTTTAGAAAGTCTTTCTAGGTCATGTGACATGTGTTAAATAACACCTTTTACTCCATTGGTCCATATAAGTGCCTTTAATAAGGTCAAACCTTCTAACATTATAACCATATGAAATGTTTTTTTGTCAATTTTATGACATTCCAAGAAGGAATATGGGAAGGTGTTTAGAGATAAAGGAGGATTATAAGGATATATTTATGTTTCTTAGGGTCCATCAAGATCCAATCATGCTTGGATAAGATGAGAAAAACTATTTTAAACCAAAATTTACATCAAATGCTCCATCAAGTTCTTAGTAGACTCACAAGGGGGAAATTTCACATGTTTGATCTATATAATTAAGGAATGGTCTGATAAAAATATATTATCCATAGATGGAGGCCCTAATGTAATTTAAATATATAGCATTGGTTTTAAATTTTATCTTTTCTCCTTTATGAACAAAGGCTAAGTATCTAGGGTGGTCTAAAACCTTAAAAAACCCCACCATCTTAGGTTTCCATCTTTACCAGTAGTTATGAAGAGGGTGAATTCATGTAAATGATTATCAAGTCTCTCTTTTGGGTCCTAAAATCTATATAACACCATTTTTATGAATTTTTCAATTATTCATTTCATGTATTGTCAAGAGAACCTCCTCAGTATGCAAGTTGAGTAGGACAGCTAGGTTCTTAAGGTCATGAAATATATTTTGATCCATGCATATGAATAAAGGATTATGATCAATGTGATTTTCACATTATCCAATATCTATAACATTCTATAAAGATAAGCACAAATAAAATTTCAATATAACACCACATCCATGGAAGATCACCTGAAAATGTCAAGTTTACAAGTGCTTTGAAAAGGTTATTCTTGAATGATCCCACATTGTTCCTAAATTGAGAGGAGACCACAAGCATGATTTATTAGTTATTATTTCTCTTAGGGTCACAATAAGTTCACATCTAAATTCCAAAACCTCTTACTCAAATCATGCTTACTTCATAAGATGTAGATTTATATTGGTAAGTCTAATGATGGTTTTCTTCATCATTTTAGTTATTCACAAAAGTGTTATTTAAATGTGTAAGTTGGATGAGATCCTCTAATATGATAAAGTGTATTTTAAATACCTTTGTTTCATTTAATATCTCACAGTTTAAAACTTCAATTACAATATTCTTACATCACTCTATGGATGGGTTGTGGAATGTTAAGAACATAGTTGTGATAAGTTTGTTTGAGCCTTCAAGATAGTCAAATGAACTCATAAAGAGAATGGAAAATTAGTGAGGCATGTGATAAATACAATAAAAAATGTGATAAATATCCTCAATGTGAATATATCATATTCAAGTTTCAGAGTGGGATACGTAAAAAAGGAAAATTACCAATTGAAGCTAAACCATAGTCAAGAAGATCAAATAGGGTTGCATATGTATAGGTAGGTGTTTAAAGTCACTTTAGGTGTTTTAAATAATATTTTGATCCTACCTCCAATAATAAGTGAGGTATGAAGTTTTTACAACAAATTATAGGTTGGAAGGCACGTTTTAATGGTCAAAATGAGGTAAATGACGACCTATAGACTTGTAGGTGTTCATTCTTGACCAAAAGGGATTATAATCTGGCAATGATGTGGTATTTTAGATTTATCAAGGAAATAATTAAAATATTAAAACTTTAAATATGTCACATGTACATAATACACTCACTAAGAGTGGCAAACAATTTCAATATATGTGAATTGCATAATAGGATAGCTATGAGAAGCCTAGACATACCTAATGAAAAACTTTAAGTCTACCTCTAAGAGTTGGGAGCTAGTGTGGGTTCTTGGACTCAGAATGGAAATTATATAGATAATAGAGATTATTAATAGCCTTAGGGAATATTTTTAAAGTTATCACCTATTTTTTTATAATAATAAAACCATCTAAAATAAAAGACTCTCAAGGATACAATCAAGGCACCTAATGAATGCCACAAAGGTCTATGTATAGAACTTAAAGAAGTTTAAAATTCTTGAGATTAATTAAATAATGAGGGATATTTATAAGATATTATAACCTAATAAATGAATTTAATAAGTATTGGATAGTTTTAATGATGAATATACACCCAAACAAGGTCACTAGGGCCAAACTAACCTAATGGCCTACAAACCCTTAGATTATGAAATTTAGGTTGCCAAACCTCTTGTAAGGTATATAATCATTGGATACCATTTGAAAAAATGTAATATAATATTTAGGCCTTTTTTAAGGATCTCTTAAGAACAAAATATACTCTGCTGGGTTTTGGTCCAAAAATCCTCTCTTGGTCTCACACATAGTCCTATAAGCTTGAGAGGCAGTTTTGACAAGATTAGAACTCCATGGAGAAGATGAATGGTGGGAAAATGGATATTTGATGTGATTTTATGAGTATTATAATTAAATATCATGTAATTATTTCATTCATACACCCCTAAATATCTATAAATAATCCTTAATATTAGAGGTCTCTTAAAACCCCTATTTTTTGCCTAAAAAGGAGCATGAGGAGCATTTTATTTTACGCAAAATTAAAAAGAGGAGTTATGAGGGAGATAAATATCATAAATATTTTTATTTAACCTTCCTTAATTTTATATTATGTTATTTTTATTGTATTTGGTCCTTGTACTTTATGAATGATCGTTATGATGGTAGACAACTAAAACCCTTGTTAAACCCTTCTAATGACTTGGTGGGAGAAATTGGTATCCTAAGTTCCCAAAATGGATTATATGACCATTTAAATGATAATAAAAACCTTAATACCTCTATTTATCACCTTATAGATTCATTAGTTAGCACATGTACATTGATATTATACAGAAGTGGCCTAAGTTTTATGGCTACAGACTTGTTTTTTGGCATAGAGGTAGACGTTAGGTCCTAAAATAAAGTAATAAGGATTTTAAATAAAATATATAGGTTTTATAATCCTATACTCTCCTTATATATACTTTTCAATATAATATATGAGATTTAATGTCACTAATTTGGTACCAAGAAGTTATTGTACCACTATTGTTATTCAAAAAGCCTAATTGTAGACCTATGGGAAATCATTCAGAGCCTAATATTCCATTGAAAAATAATAAGATTAATTTTTGATTATTTTAAAATCATTATTTTATCATGAAAAAGTTTAATCAAATGGTTACATGAAGACCTTGGCATGATATCCTTGTGTATCATAAAGACTTTTGAGGGAGATGTGTAATGAATTTGATTATCTTCAAGACACCTAACGAAACATGATGACCAATAAAATGCTAGTATGGAGATATTTAAAACATATAAAATATTTGAAGGAATAATGAAGAGGGTATTTCATGGTGATTTGATGATAAAGAAGGCCAATTGTCACTTCTAAGAAATAAGGAAGGCAATTTCTAAGAAGGTGTTGAGTCATCTAAAGAGTTGAGGAACCTTTCCTATGATAACTCTATGAATATATCATCATAGGGAAAGTTGAAACATGTATAATGAGTTTCTAAGAATTCTCCCTAATAGTTTTCTTGATTTTAACTTGTATTCTCATGGAGTGACAATTTTTTAGGACCTTCTCTATGCCTTTCTTTCTCTTTCTTTCCTCATTTTATCTATAAGTATGCCTAATTTTGGTATTTTTTGTATCCTCCACTTTAGTATGGTAAATACATACTCATTTGTATGACTTTTATCAATGAATGCTACTATTTTTACATCCTTCTATGACTATAATTAGTGTGTGTACATGGATAGCTCATCTTTTTAAGTGATTTTCTTGGTCTTACTTAACATATTGTCTTATTATAACACTTATATTTAGTTTTAAATATTTTCTTATAACTCATGTGAAGTTTTAAAGTGAATTTTAAGGGTTGAGTGAGTTTTTTTATTGATTAGTGTCATTTAAAACCTCTTAATTATCCCTCCTAGCCCAAAAATATAACAAAACCTCCACACTAAAATTATGATGTAAGTGATTTAGTTTTGGAGTAGTGTATGTTTATATTAGTATCATGGCCTACATGCACACATTCATATGGTTGGTAGTGATCAATTGATTTGGTGTATCACCTCCCTATTTAGGTTTCTTTCATGTCTTTTCTCTCCCTTTTCCTTTACGAGCTAGTAGTACAAAATTATGAACCTAATTGATACATCAAGGGTAGATATCCCTATAACATAGATTTTAATTCCACTTAGATGTCTCCAAAAACCTAGGAATAATCCCATTGTATATCTCAAGTGAGATGACTTGAAACACTCTCTCAAGGGTGAAAATTTTAACTATAACAATATATAAGAGTGAGGTGCCAAATAATTTAGAAATAATTTCTATATTTTCCCCTCATTTAATCTAGTAATTAAATTATTAGTTTAAAGGAGAATACATGCCTACCTTGGTGTGTATAACATGCCTTACTTTTGATTGAGTTCAACTTCAGTGCTTTTATGATGACTAACATGCAACTAAGAGTATGCTATAATATATAATCAATGTATATAATCTAAAATTGAGAGTATTGAAATTATTAAAATTAAAAGAGACCAAGGTTTAGGAGTACACGTGTATTGATGTAACATTCTTGCCTTTATGTAATTTGATTTGAAAGATGTTTCATTATGAATAACTGAAACTAATATTAAGACAAATATAAAATATATAAAGTACATATATAAAAATATTGAGATAGATATTTGAGGACACATTCCCCCAACCTTGGATAAAATATGAATTTCTACCTAACAATTGAGATTAGCTCAACCCTGCAACCTAATCTTACTTATAACCTAGTGAGTGTGAGTGAACCAAGTCAAATCACACTATAATTGGTGGAAATGGATGATTTAATAAATTCAAACCTATAAAATTGGAAATATTGAGTTAATTTATCACCTCAACCATACCAAAAAGTGAACCAACTATTATATTAGATTGACTCAATATAGTCTATAAAATTCCAACCTAGTGGCTAGTGACAGTCCCTAAAAGTGTTTGGAATTTAAAATTGGTTTGATTTTTCAATATTATATACACATTACATAGCATGTTCACCTTATATATGTCTCATGTTGAAATTATGTATAAATATTCTACTAATGTATATAATTCTTCCATAATTGTGTATTAAAATCATATAACTATGGAAATTGGCCAATTTGAAACTATGTAAGTATGGGGAACATGTTTACAAAACATACCCCAATATATATGGATAAATGTGAAAAAATTATATAAGTACCAATGTGGATGACAAGTTTCTAAAATATGCCCCCACTATAATCTATGTATGTTGAATACTAAATAAGTGTGGATAACAAGTTTCCAAAACATTCCCCCATTGAATCTAAAACTATGATAAATGTGGATAACATGTTTCCAAAACATAGTAATTTGAATTTGTGAAGAAATGTGGAATTCATTCCTCTATGGCATGACCCCAATTATATTCCCCTATTTTTATGTGAAAGTAAATATCCATTGGTAGTTACCTTACCTCAAAGGGATAATATAACCATGTAAACTATGAATGTACCATGTAGCATATAAAGGGAACATGTCTAGGTAGATATATCATTGAAGCATGAAGAATGTGATCACACCAAGTCCTAAGATGCATGTATATCATGGAAACATCTATATAATAATATTTCAAGCTCAATAATTAATAAATCACACACACAAGAGCACTTAAAAATAAAATCAAGAGATAAATGTCTAAGGAGACCAAAATCAAGGGGAATGTTCAAATGCTACACAATAAAAGAGACATGACATATTCAAATGTCCATAAAGAAATAAATGACATATATAAATGTTAACATACAATAAACAATGACATATTAAAACTTTAAAGAGATAAATAGAGGCATGAAGGATATAGATAATGGAGCATATTAAAATGCTCTAAAAAGTAAGACAATAGAAAGGTAAGACACTCAAGGAAGTGCATAAATGAAATCATAAGCAACCAATATAAACATATCATACTAATCCCTAGATATATGTGTTAGTAAAAATTGTTAAGTACATAATATATCAAATATACTTAAAAATATATAAGCATGGATAAATTCATGTGTAATTACATATATGATCTCAAACATGATAATTTAAAATGACCATAAAATGATATAACATGAATGTATTGTGATCATAGATGTGGATCCCCCCAACATCCTAGTGATTTTAGTAGAGGGAAATCCTAAATTACACTTAAAAGATTCATGAAACACATGTGTATATATAGAATATTGATATTCCATCTACCAACATGTAAATAAAAACATATATGTATAGATCATGTGTTTTTGTATGCCTAAATTACTCTTAAAAGATGCATGAAACACATTTGTATATATAAAATATTGATATTCCATCTACCAACATGGAAGTAACAAAATATATGTCTAAGAGATAATATAATAGACATTGAACATATTTTTGGATTTTTGATTTTATTTTTCGGGGTATTTTTAAAATTTAGGAGAGGAATAATTAAATAATTCCTCATCATCAAAAGATATAGGATCACCTAAATCATTTATAATTATTTGATTATAGTGAAACATGTCCACCTCTTCAAATTTTTATGTAATATTAGTCTAAAATCTATCGATGGGGAAGGGTGGCCATTCCATCATGGCATAAGTAGATTTACCTATCCTAAATAATAAAGGTGACACACATATTTGCATAATAATTTTTTTCATCCCAAACAGTGAACTAATATTATCTTAATTTGAATGTCAAATGTGGGTCTTAATATAATATCTATATGATTGTGGGGACCACTTATAGTCCACATGGTACTGGTAGGTAGTTGTACCTAGGAAATTTTAGCATGAGTAGAGAGTATGTTAATTCAAATGTATTATGTACAAGTTATTGATGGAATGTAGTGTTACACATCATATCCTAATTATTCCTATGAAAATTTAGATTTTAATAATAAAACCTATCAATATTAGAAGTAATAATTAGATCTTAATTCCTTTGTCAATTTTTAGGATGGTTTTTGTGTGAATCTTTGAAATGAGTTTGTCTTTTTATCTTCTTGAACCCAATTTGCATGAAATCCTTACTCTTATATTTATGAATTTGGTTTTAAAATGTTTTATAATGACTTATATAATGGACATTTATGCAATGATAGTTACAATATGGAAACCCTTGTTTAAGAATAATTCTATTTCTTGATATGTGTATGTTAGAAATTAAATCTATCATGTTTTGTTTGAATAATATGGAAAGTATTGTATACATGGTATCCTATATTTTTGTGATTTATAGAGTCTATTTTGGATTTTTATGAGATACCTCCACATTAATTACATGATTTATCTATAGTTGACCCTTATATGGTTGACTTAATGTGTTTATATAAAAGGGGTGTATGGAATAAAAATCATTTACATGTTCATCTACCATTTTTTCCCCTTCTCTTTATTTGGTTTTGTATCCTATATAGGTTAGTTTAGATTATATGTATTAGGTACATAGATTCAAATAGGTCATGCAAAATATTCTCAAGTGGATCAATATTTATCTCTTTCAATGTTTCATCTATCATATCATGGCCTAGATCATCATCACTATCATAATAATCTAAAACATGGTCATCTCTCTACTTAATATTTACCAATAAAGGAATATAAAATATTGGAGTTACTTATGATATTTATATCATAGGTTCCTTTGGTATTGGTTTTTGTTATTAAAGTACATTTATGTGCACTTTAATGTTTATTTCCTTATATATATTTTGAGGTAATCGATCCATTGTTCTTGAATCACCCATTTCATAAGTTTGGATATTCTTGAGAGGAATACATTATGTAGGTGGTAATATTTTTTTAATTCCCTATATATCAAAATATATCATTTTGTAAAATATGAAGGGCTCATCATCAAAAACCATCGTCAATAAGGTCCCATGATGTATGAATTTTACATATCAATGTAAATTAGATGAGATATCCTCTATTGTGTGTATCTAAGGTCTACCCATAACTAAATTATAATGTAATGATTGAGACATATACTAAAAGGTTTTTGGAACCATTTTGTCCCCAATGTTACATCCAAAGTTATTTGGCCAATTAGAGGGTTATTGAATTATCAAATACATTGATATGTATCACTAATTTTTGTATAAAGTTGGTGCTAATACCCATGGGTGGTTATGAAATTTATGCTACAAAAGTTTAAGGATGATCAATTATCAATGAACGCCCTTTTGATACCTTTATTATGCATAGTTATTTGTATGAACAAAGAAAACTCTTGGTTAATAAAATATTTAGATGGTAAACTTTTTGGATCAAAGGTGATTAGTTTTGAATTGTTTTTGAGATCTTGCATGATGTCCACAAAGTAAGCTATCTCAATATCATTCAAAAATTGATTTTCACACAATGCTTCAAATAGGATATATTTATAAATAGTATATTACTTTAAAATTTCAAGTATGGAAATATTATCATGTGTGTTTCTCAATTGGTCAACAATTTCATATCCCTTATATTTTATCATAAGCTTTAGCTTAGGAGACACATATTATATATTAATAGGTGGTGGATTAGGTTAAACACCCTTACCTTTTTAAGTAGTGACAATATGGATTACATAATCCAATATAAGTCATGGGAAAATAATGGGTGTGGGATGGTACCTATCACTCTAATAATATTTAGGTGGAACAAATGGTTGATCACATGTACATTAGTGTCTAGATACTAGGTTTATAGTATTTCAAAATGAATTATGAAAATATATTAAGTGTTGTTTTTTATTTAAAACCCTCTCATTATATGGATAAATCTACTTATTTCTTTGGATGACACCTTAGATTAGCATAGTAAAATAGAAAATTACAATAAAATTAAAAATTATAACACAAAATTAGCTACACATGGATCCATATCAAACATATTGAAAGAAAATTAAATATGATTTTTAACTTCTAAAATCTTGTTAAGTCAAAAATAAAAAATATAGAATCAGGAAACCCTAGATCAATACCTAGGATTTTACAGATGAAATTTTAAGAACACCAAATATTTAACCTTAAAATATAGTTATGGTGAATATGGGGTTAAATGGGTAGATATAGCTTAGGGTACAAGGATGTTAGACTATCTCTTAAGAAGGCCAATTATCTGTGAAACTCAGATAAAACATAAACTAAATTTATTATGTTGAGTTACTAAAGATATAAATTAAAATTATGCTTGATATTTAAATAATAATAAAAATAAGATACTTATTTGGTTCTAATAATAATATAGATATGGAACTAGATTCTATAACAGTCATCTAATTCTATAAATTTTATCTCTATAACGACAGACACTTATGTCAACTTGGGATGGTTTCATCGATTCTAATATCTGACTTAGATGTAGGTGTCCAGTATGGAATAATATTTGAAATTATATGTGATCACATGCATTATTTTGGTTCGTGTCACCTTCACTCTCATTCATTCAAATCTAGGTCATGGATTGTTACTCCTTGTCAAATAGTAAAATCCTAATTCTTTATCTTCATATTGATTATGATAAAAATGGGTTAGTTTGCACACAATGTTAAGTAACCCAAAATACCCCTTTATCAATGAGCATTGATTACATAACCAATACTCTAAAGAGAGCCTCAAACTTATGCAGTTCCCCCTTATATGTTGGCTTGTGTGTGAACCATGAAATGTATGGTAAGCAAGTACCACAGTGACCTAACTTGTAACTTAAAAAATATAGATCTTGGTTTACTCCTTTATTATTTTAGATATATATATTTGTGTGTGTGTGTGTGTGTGCACGCACACATGCATGTGTGTGTGTGTGTGTGTGTGTGTGTGTGTGTGTGTGTGTGTGTGTGTGTGTGTGTGTGTGTGTGTGTGTGTGTGTGTGTGTGTGTGCGCGCGCACGCGCGCGTGTGTGTGCATGTGTGTGTGTGTGTGTGTGTGTGTGTGTGTGTGTGTGTGTGTGTGTGTGTGTGTGTGTGTGTGTGTGTGTGTGTGTGTGTGTGTGTGTGTGTGTGTGTGTGTGTGTGTGTGTGTGTGTGTGTTTTATCCCTATGACTAATATGGAAATAGAAGAAAGTAGGTAATATTTTCTCACTTGAGTCCTTGATATAATGTTTTTAGTCAGTTACATTATGAGTTATTAGGTATAAGCTAGGTGTGGAATGAATGAGGGTTGATAAAATATTTATACCAATCCCTTTCAAAAATATCTCACACTAAATCACTTAGAATAACAATGTGTATACATTTAATTTATAAATTGGATGACTTTATTACCCTAAACACTCTCATTAGGATAGGACACTTGTGTCAACATATGCATCTGACTAGGACACAAGTGTCCAAGAAGTTAGAAAATAGGTTCATATCTATAACTTTTAGATATGGAAGATAAGTAGATTTATAGAATTATGTGAATAATAGAAGGCATGGGTCATTAGAAAATCATTTATTAGACTAAGAGATAATAAGTTGAGCACATAGAGATAATGTATGCAATATTTTTGATAGTGGGAAAGGTCTATAAGCTGAAGGTACATCCATGATATATATTTGTGAAGTATACAAGACTGAGGTGATATATAATTCATAAAGAGTGTCTACACTATCATGGATCTGAAAGACTATCTATAAAAATCCCATTGATTTTACCCTTTTTGACATAATTACCTCAAGGGTTCACTCCCCTTTACAAAAAATGCTAATTATTGACTATATAGGGCTCTAGTGTCATCAAAGTCTTATCCCTCTTCTAAGATACCATAAATTTTAATTATGACAATAGGAATCACTTGAATCTTCACATGCCAAAATGTGGTAAATTTCTCATCAAGGTTTCATGTGAATTATTTAATAGTTGCCTCTTAAAATCCTTACAATTTCTTATGAAACTCAAACCACCACATATTTTTAAATATTTGAGTAACAAATATGTTTTTCTCTTGCTCTTATACATAACTTGGATCATATTTCTTCTATATCCCCATTATGATTTTGTTGTAATGAATCTAGACTCATGTTTTACTTGATTACATGGTCCTCACCATAATATAAAATATTTTTAATGGTGTGTACTTTTATATAGATATAATTTTGTGTACTAATGTCTAAATATTAATACATTGATTAATATTAGGTAATATAATTGAATAAAATAAGATATTATTATAATGTTATAAAATTATACATGATTATAGTTAATATAGTTTAAATGTGACATTTATTATTATTATTATTATTATTATTATTATTATTATTATTATTATTATTATTATTATTATTATTATTATTATTATCATTATTATTATCATTATCATTATCATTATCATTATCATTATCATTATCATTATCATTATCATTATCATTATTATTATTATTATTATTATTATTAGTATTATTATTATTATTATTATTATTATTATTATTATTATTATATATGTTAGCTAAAAAATTTATTACATAGTTGCATAATCCCATATGCAACAACAAAAATTTTCAAGGAAAATTTTTACCATGCCCTTACAAATAACACATAACATTTTCATAGGAATATAAACATGCATACATGAAAAACATATTAAATTGTTCATATTTCCTTCACTTTTAGTCATCCCCTTTGTTTGACTTTGGAAAATAAATGATAAATTTTTTTCATTATTGATCTTTTATGGATTTAACCTTAAATTTTTTTTATAATTGATTCCTTGTACCTTCATAATGTTATATTTTCATAATTTCCATTATGGCTCATGGTTTTTTATAAATTTGGCATGACTTACATCCTTATTTTATATATCTCCCCTTAACTCCAAAGTTTGCCTTCCTAATATGTGTTTCTCATCAATGGAATTTTCCAAATTGATAATTTAGGTGCTTACATTATGATAATTTGGTCCGATCCTCAAAATTATCCTTCCCCAACCCTCATGGGGTTTTCAACAAGATATAATAATAATTTCAATGGCTATCATTTTTGGACCTATATATATAATATAAATATGGAAATGGTATATCTATATATATTTATGGCCTCAACCCTCCAACGCCCCCACTCCAGCCCCCGTTTCACCTCTCTATATATGTGTAACTATCTATATATAGTGGGTTGAGTTCCTCCAACTATCAGTTGAGTTCCAATTAAACTATATATATTGTCATTCAATCCAACCTAACTATATAGCCATAACATAAACTCCCAATAGATATATATGGGAGGGTGGCATATAGGTTTATATCTAAGGGGGTTTTCATTGATAGGGGGATTAGATATATCTACCCTAGACCTCCTTGCAAACATGTACTTGTTGAGCAACACATATGATTTCCAATATTTGATAAGGAATGAAACAAAATAATGAGTTTATGACACATAATTTGGTTCAATGGTTATTCCCCACTAACCACAAGGATATAGGGAATATCCATTCAATATTCAGTAGTGTTGTTAGAGTGATGGGCACATGATCCCCAATACATAATTATATGGAATTAACATAACCTAGTGACAAATTATTGGTGGGAATCATCAAATCTATCATTTTTAATAATGACTCATGCTTCTTAATGATTTTTTATGGTGATACTAGTGGTGATAGGTGGATTTTAGAATTGGTTTGTTTTGATTCATACAAGTTCACCTGACATGGAATTTACATGATTGAATAATAATTTTCCCAATCATTTATACCTTTAAAATTTATCCTATTAATATTTACCTTGGTAGAAGTAGTAGTGGTACTGGGTGGATGGTCTATCCACTCCTGAGTGGTATTATCAATCATTTTGTAGGAGTAATTTATCTTATGATTTCTATTCCTTATTCATCATATGTTTCACTCACTTTAGGTTATATCAACTATATCACTACTATCTCCTACATTTATGGTCCTATAATTATTATGCATAGAATACCTCCATCTATATGGTCCATTCTAGTGACTACATTCCTATTCTTATTATCACTCTCAATATGAGAAGGGGAAATTACCATATTAATTGATAGAATATACAATATAAATCCCTTAAAATCATGTTGTAAGGATAGACTTGATATTATACTAGCATCCCCCTTAGTTCCTCGACCATCCTCAATTGTATATTTTGGATCTACCTAGATTTAGAACCATCATTTTTATTGTATCAACTTTTTTTACAAAACCAGTCTTTAGGTATCTGGGCATGGTTTATTCCATGATTATTATTGGTGTTCCTAGATTCTTTATTCAATCTCATCACATGTTTAATGTGGGACCTTATGTTGATGCACATTATCACTCTACCATAGATACCATTATCACATTTATCCCCATTGGAATCAAAATATTTAGTTGGATTACTACCATATGGGAGGGACTATTTCAGATAATTTGGACTTATTACTAGTCTAACTCCAAACAAAACTATTGGAAATAAGACTAAATTATTCAAAATTTTATAGTTTTAAATTATCTCCAATGTAATATATTGGTAATAAATCCAAATTATAACCATATTATTAATTTATTTTATTTGGACTATATGAAAAATATTACTTTTATAACATTCACTCTTGTCCAATTTAGGGGACATAAGTCTATATTATCTAAAATAGTCCTTTCAGGAGTCTCTACATGATACAAAACACCTATGCCATATATTATAGGGTTCATATATCTATCCACCATAGGATCACTTACTAGAATAATCATGATCAATCCTAGGTTAGACATTTATTCACAAGATACTCATCATGTCATTTAACATTTTCATTATGTACCTCTCATGGATCCATTTTTTCTTCATTCACATGATTTTATTCCTAAGTGGATATAATCTCTATAATTTAGGTAAAACCCATTTTTAGATAATTTTTTAAGGGTAAAATTGACCATCTTTCCCATGCATGATTTTGGGCTTTTAGGAATTCCATGTTGTATTCTATATTATATATGCTTGTGCCAAATGGAATTCCATTAACAAATTTGACTCTTATGTATATAGAGTTTATATTCATCATTTCTAGTCATACCAATATCTTTGATTAGTGAAAATAACATAAGTGCTCTAATATTCTAGGTGATCAAGCTAGCCAAATTGTAATGGATGGTGTAAATCCATTTAAAATTTCATTCTTTTGAATAACTTCCATCTATCAAGCAGATTAACTATATAAGCTAATCTCTTTATAGACTTGACATGAAGCCATTATATCAAGGGATCTCTCTAATGATACATCCATCATAGATCAGGTGAACCAATGTTTTGATAAATAGAGAGGGTAGAGTGGGTGGAAAAAATAACATTGGTTATATGAGGCGATTGACTAGAAGAGGGGCACAAGGTCTAAGGGATGATTAGAAGAGGACACAAAGGACTCAACTACCCAATGAAAAACTACATGAATTTTAATGGATTATTGGAAAAGGGTGTGAATTACTCAACCACCCCATATATAGATAGGTTTTTGGGGTGAGGCCAAATAAAATTCAAAATTTAATTCTAATTCCAATTCAATAGGTAAAGATGGGCACCTAGACTTTATAGACTAGAGGTAGGATGTCTTGATCTTACTATATATAAAAGGGATGGGGGTGCCCATCCAATATATATAATCAAGTGGAATGCCTTGATTATATAGAGGGAGGTTAGAGGCCTCAATTTTATAGATGATATAGTAGGTAACCTTTGTTATCTATTGAGAGGTAGGGTGCCTATAGTGTTTATATTAGATATGGTTAGGTTTTAGGGTTTTCCTCTCTATGGCATGCTCCATATAGACTATAAGCCATGATAAGGTGAGAGAATATGTGAGATAATACTATTTTTATGATTCAATTACTCCTAAACCTAACCAATAATTTATATTTCATCCATCTCTATTCAATGGTATAGAAAATAAAGGGCCCATTTATCCATATTTAGTTGAGGGTATATTCTTTGTCAAGGATAAAGAAACTAAATGTCCTTATTCATCTATATTTAGTCCATGTTATATTCCTTCTTATTATTTGAAGAATATCCCACTCATATCACATATATAGGATCTAACCCCACCTATCCCTAGCCCATAGATGGGCCCATATATCTAGGGGTACCTACCCACTCTATCTATATAGTTTAATTTATACTCAACAACTACTCAATAGATAGCTAGTCTCTCATAAGTGGTTAATAAATAAATTTATAACCATATAGAATACATTAGGTGATATTATTATTATTTAATTACCCATAACCTCAACCAATACTTTGGTTTTAGTCCATCTCTATTCAAGGGTAGAGAAAAGAAAGGGTCATGTTTATCAATCTTTATTCAAGGGTATATTCTTTGTCAAGGGTAGAAAAAATAAAGGGCCCCATTCATCTATATTATTTTCACTTATATTTTCACCCTTTAAGAAAATTTCTTAGCTCTCCTCATCTAAGTGGCATAACTTAAACACCTCTAGGGTTATGAGTAGCCTAAGGATGAGGTGAATCTCAAGGTAGAGATAGCTACCTTGATGTAACACTTTGGATCACTACTAAACATAAACTTTGGTTGGGAAAGGGAGAGAAAAAACTGAAAACAAACTATCCTAAGGGAAGTGATACACCAAATTGATTGATGACTACCAACTAGCTACTTTTTACACATGAAACCAAGAGACTAACCAAACATACACTTATTTAATCTGCATATTCTCACATGAATGTTACATTATGGGGTTATCAATGAATTTTTGGGATAGGAATAATATATAAGAGGCCGTGAATATAATAACTCAGTCAACCTTGACACTTCTTAGAACACTTCACATCCCTACAAGAAAAAGCTTTCCAACTGTAAAGAGGATGAAAGAATGAAACAACATGCTAAGGAAACAAGAGTTATAACTTAGAAAAAAATAACCATCAAAGTAAAAAAAATTATTAATATTTATGAAGAGGTAAAAATTAGTAGTCTTATTGCTCAAATGGTATGAAAATTATTAGGGATTTTCCATACTCAGGTGGAGCATAAGTTACTATAGCTAAAATGGATAGTTATTATAGATCTTGAGAGAGAGAGGAGAAG